>PVIW01009750.1:0-49561 GCA_004026585.1 Noctilio leporinus | reverse complement strand
TTCTTCAATTCAGAAATTGTATTCTTCATTTCCTCCTGGCACTTATTGATAGTTTCCATGTCCTTTTTCATGCTGTTGTAGTTCTCAGTAAGTTCCTTGTAACTTCCCTGGAGTTCTTTGTAATTCCCCTGGAGTTCTTTGTAATTCCCCTGGAGTTCTTTGTAATTTCCCTGGAGTTCTTTGTAATTTCCCTGGAGTTATTTGTAGTTCTCCTGGAGTTGTTTACAGTTTTCTTTGATGTGGCTGAGCTCACTGAGCTTCTCTATCATCATTCTTTTGAATTCCTTATCTGATATTCCAGGTGCCTCTGTTTCATTTTGTGTTCTTTCTGGGGATTGTTCCTTTCCTTTTGGTGATGGACTGATTCTTTTTTTCCCCATTTTGGGTGTCTGTTCTTGCTTGCTCTTTATTTATTTATTTTTGTACTTTCCTTGGGTTAACCTGCTTTGCTTCCTTGCGTTAGTTGAGCACCCTTCTGTGATAGGATATTTGTAGAGTTCAATGTTGCCGTCTCCCAGATTTTCTCCACTTGCTGTTCCTGGTGTGTCCTTTATTTGGGCTGTCTGGTTGTATTCTGGGCCTGTGGGGTTTTAGCTGAAACAAAAACAAAAACAAAAAACAAAAAACATAAACATACACAAAAAAAACAAAAACAAAATATCAAGCCAAACCAACCAACCAAACAAACAAACAAAAGCAAAGCAAAACAAAACAAAACAAAAAAATTGCATAAGGAAAAAAGAAATAAAAATGATAATAATAATAATATGAAAGGGTTTAGATGGCTGTTCACCCTTAATAATCCCTGCCTGGTCCAGATGGAGCCTGGACCTGAGGGCTTTTAGCAGAGGAAAAGAAAGAAAAAAAAAAAAAGGGAGAAAGTCCCAAGAGAAAGATAACTCAATAAAGAAAAGGTTTAGGTTTCTGTTCACCCTTTATGGTCTCTGTTTGTCCCGGTGGAGCTAGGACCAGTGGGTTTTATCAGGAAGAAAAGAAAGGAGAAAGAAAGAAAGAAAGAAAAAAAAAAAAAGGAAGGAAGAAAAGAATAAAGAATGGGTTTTGAAAGGCTGGGGAAGGGAGGAATACTTAGATTGAGGACTGGGAATGTGTTATAGCCACAGAGTGAACAGACTTTAATTCCAGAGTAGGGGAGGGTCTTGGGTATTTAGGTGGATTGAGGTATAGGGGAGATTAAGAATATGTGCGGAGTAACTTTTGCAAAGGATATGTTGGGGCTTAATAGTTCATATTGCTCTAGGTATAATTCAGGTGCTTGAGATTGGCAGCAATCCCTTTCCTGATGCTGCCTCTTTTTCTTGGTCAGGACTTTACAGTCTATAGTCTATATTCTAGCCGGGTCTTGGTGCGTGGCAGGGCCTCTGATTGTCACAGTAGGGCTGATTCTGAGTGTCTGCCCCCAGGTAGGCTGGGCCTTCAGCAGCCTGGCTGGGTTTTAGGGCTGCTGGTGTTCTGGAGCCCGCAGGGAGCCCCCTCCCACTCCTGGCGGAGGTTCCTGCCCAGGACTCGCTCCCAGCACTTCTGCAGGGCAGCCCGCAATTTCGCTGGTCCCTGTGAGGACTGGTCCCGCCCCCGCAGTTCCGGGAGGAGGCCGGGCCTGTCAGTCAACACTGTCCGGGGTCCGCCTACACTGTCCGGCCCTTCCAGGGCGAGCACCACGCCCCCAAGCCAATCAGCTCTCCTCTGAGTCCTTTAGGCGGCCTCTGTGATGAGCCCCTCCCAGGCGTGGGCAGCGCGGCCTTTGTCTCCGGCAATGGCGGGTCTCCCGCCACTAGTTCCCGGCTTGCTGGCTCTCCGGCTCGCCGTTTGGATCTTCCCGCGGAGCCTAGGGGCCTGTGTGGTTGGGCAGGGCTGGGCCTCCCCCCTTGGAGGGCCTCCAGCTGCTGTTTCCCCGGTGGCCCAGCAGCTCCTTTTTCGGCCCTCTCGCCGCCCTGCTGGTGCACTTCCCGCTCCCCCACTCCGGCTTCCCGCAGGACTCTTCTCCGCCTCTAGCCCAGCGCGCGCACGTGCGCGCGGAGACTCCTCTCCCCGTTGCCGGAGTGAGTCTCTCACACAGTCCCTCCCCTGCAAGAGTTCAATTCTTGGTTCCCTACGGCGTTCGCCCTCGCTGCCCGCACTTCTCTGTTGAGACTTCCCATCACCAGGGAGCCGGGAGCTGGCCCCAGTCAAATGCGCCCCTCTGGGCACAGCCGCCCCTGCCCAGAGCCGACCTCGGCCTGCCGGCCGGTCGGTCAGGAACGCCTCACCCACTGTCCTGCTGGCCTCCTCTGCCTCTGTGCTCTGCTCCCCTGTGTCCAGATGCTGTCCGTTCCAATCCCTAGGGTCCTGAAGCCGTCTCACGCTCCTTATCCTGTCCTCTAGCTGCTTTGGTACTCGAGAACACCATCAGCACTGCTCTCTACTCTGTCGCCATCTTGGAGTCTCCACCAGAATCATAGCTTATTGATGGATTGTTCCCTTAAGTGTTTTGAAATGTCTTTCTTTATCTCTTTTTATGGCCTTCATCATAAAATCTATTTTTTCTGAAATAGGTATTGCTACTCCAACCTTTTTTTCATGTCCATTTGCTTGATATATATCTTTCTTTTTTTTTTTTTAAAAGATTTTATTTCATTATATTTTAGAAAGAGGGGAAGGGAAAGAGGCAGAGAGGGAGAGAGACATCAATGTATGGTTGCGTTTCACCTGCCTCCAGCCACAGACCTGACTGGAGACCTGGTTTGCCACCTGGTTATGTGCCCTGGCTGGGGAATTGAACTTGCGACCTTTGGGTTCGCAGGCTGGTGCCTTAACCACTGTGCTACCAGCCAGGGTGATATATATCTTTTTATCCTTTCACTTTCATTCTGTGTCGATCTTTTATTCTGAGGTGGGTTTCTTGTACACAGTATATATGTGGGTCATGTTTTCTTATCCATTCAGCTACCCTATGTCTTTTTTTTTTTTTTTTTTAATCAATGTATGGTTGCCATTCACCTGCCTCCAGCTACAGACCTGGCTGGAGACCTGGCTTGCACCTGGTTATGTGCTCTGGCTGGGAATTGAACCATGCCTTTAGGTTTGCAGACCAGCACCTTGTCCACAATGCCACCAACCAGGGCTACCCTATGTCTTTTGATTGACACATTTAATCCATTTACATTTAAGGTTATTATCGATTGATATTGCCATTTTCCCCCTTTGTACCTGTATTCCTCTCTGACTCTCTCTGTTTCTTTATCTTTTTAAAGCAGAACCTTTAGCATATCTTGCAAAGCTCGTTTGGTAGAGATGTATTCTTTTAGTCTTGTTTTGTCTGGGAAACTCCTTATTTCTCCTTCCATTCCGAATGGGAGCCACGCTGAGTAGAGTATTGTTGGTTGTAGGCCTTTGTTTCCAATTACTTGGAATATTTTTTGCCATTCCCTTCTGGCTTGTATTGTTTCTGTTGAATAATCATTTGATAACCTAATTGGAGGCCCCTTATTTGTTATTAGCTATTTCTCTCTTGCTGCTGTTAGGATTCTCTCTTATCTTTGAAATTTGCCATTTTAGTTATGATATGTCTTGACATGGGTCTCTTTGGATTCATTCTCATTGGGACCCTATGTGCTTCCTGAACTTGAGTAATGTTATATCGCTCATCATGTTAGGGAAGTTTTCTATCATTACTTTTTTGAACAGGTTTTCCATTACTTGTTTCTGTTCATCTTCTGGTATCCCTATGATACAGATATTATTGGGTTTCATGTTGTCCTGCAGCTCTCTTAAAACTTCTTCATTCTTGTTCAGCTTTTTTTTTTCCCCATTATGTTGCACTGTCTTAGAATATTTTTTCGTGTTGCCCTCCAGCTCTTTGATCGGATCCTTTGCTTCCTCTAGCCTGCTGTTGAATCCTTCTACTGTATTTTTTGATTCAGAACTTGTATTCTTCATTTCCTCCTGCCTCTTACTGATAGTTCTGTGTTCTTTTTAATGCCGGGGTAATTCTCAGTAAGTTACTTTTAGCTTCCTTGGAGTTGTTTGTAGTTCCCCTGGAGTTGTTTGTAGTTTTCTTTGAGCTTGCTGAGCTCATTGAGCTTCTCTGTCATCACTGTTTTGAATTCCATATCTGATAGTTTGCTTGCCTCTTTTTCATTTAGTGATCTTTCTGGGGATTCCTCATTTCCCTTTGGTGATGGACTTTTTTCTCCCCATTTTTATGTTTCATTGTAATCCAATCAGACTGTGATTAGCTGCCAGGCTAAGGAACTGCCAGGCTGGAATGATTAATTTAGTTGCAATCCTTTTGGTCTGTGACCCACCACCAGGCTCAGATGCTACTTGGGGTGACAGACTGATTCAGTTGTAAATCAATAAATCAGCTACCAAACTCAGGCCCTACTGGACTAGAGAGAGTGGTTCAATTGTAATCCAATGGATCAGCCACCAGCTCAGGTGCAGCCTGCAGGGACAGATTCAGATGTAAATCAATGAATTGGTGATTAGCTGCCAGACTCAGGTGACACTCGGCTAGGCAGCAAGATCCAATTGTAATCCAATGAATCTTGTTCAGCCACCAGGCTCTCGAGCTGCTGGGCTAGACAGCAAGGTAGTATTGTTATCCAATAAATCTATAATTAGCCACAAAGCTCAGGTGGCACTGGGTTCAACTGAAAGATTCTCTTGTAATCCAATGAATCTGTGATCAGCTGCCAGGCTAAGGGGCCACTAGGCTAGACTGAAAGATTCCATTTTAATCTGATGAATTTGTGATCAGCTGCTGCCGGGTCCCACGGGCCAGTGGGCGGGAGAAACCAACTCAGTTGTGAACCAATGAATCCACAATCAGCCACCAGGCTCACCTGTCACTGTGTGGGACTGACTATCTGATCCAGCTGTAAGTCAGAGAGTTTGTAATCAGCCTCCAGGCCCAGGCTCTGCTGAGTGAGAAGGACTGACTCAGTTGCAAAGCAATGAATCTAGGATCAACCACCAGGGTTGCATGCCACTGTGGCTGACTTACTGACCCAGCTCTAAGTCAGAGAGTTTGTAATCTGCTGCCAGGCCCAGGCTCAGTCATGTTGTTATAAAGCAGCCTCTTCTGTTCTGTCCATGATTGTAGGACTGCTTTCCAGCTGGTGTTCTGTTGGTAATTTCAGCTCACTTTTTCTCCAAAAAAGTAGTTCTAGATGAGACCTGGGAGGAGATTGGTGTAACTCTACTTAACTCCTCTGCTGTCTTGCTGGAACTCCCTCAACTCAATTTCTGATGGTTCTGAGTGTTAGTTTAGTAATTTAGTTGTAATTTTGATATGATTTTGTGGGGAGGTGAGTTGTGCTTTCCTATGCTGCCATCTTCACTATGCAATCTTTATATATCACAAAGATGTGTTTTCCTGTTTTAAAAGTTCTCACCAGCTCAAGTCCAATTATTTTTTCTGTTTACACTTATATTCAGTGTTATAACTTTCTGACCAAGTGTTGTGAAGGGTCAACGAAGAAAGAGGAAAATGTTATATGCTTTTTATTAGAGGAAGGTCTGTCAGTGTCCATGTGTCTGTCCAACAATGAGCTGGCCTTTGCGAGTTCCCCAGCTGGCTGTAGGAAAATGTACTTAAATCAGAGGCTGATGCCAGGCCTACATAGGTAGAGCACATATGAAGTAGACTGTGGGCCATTCATTTTCCTTTTAAGGGCAGGTTTTTGTCTTCTTCCACTTAGTCTATGGAGCACCTCTTACCTCTGGAGCCTTGTGTTTGGTGCTAGAGGTACAGGAATGATATGCATTTTTCACCCTCAAGGACCTACCCAGCCTAGTTGATACAAAAAAGTGAAAAATGTGCTAGGGCTACAGGCGCTTTAAAGAGTTTGCATGTGAAGGGAGCCCTCAGGGGTCTGAGGTCCAGGTGGAGGTAAAGATATTGCTTGCAAAGGTGCAGGGCTGGCTGTGGCACCTTTGGAGATGCTCTGGATAACTGGAGCATGGGCCTCTCACTGGGGATGGAGGTAGATGAGAATGGGAAGGGAGGCAGCCATTGAACCATGATAGGCAGGAGATGCTTCTGAGTTTGAAGTAATCCTGAAGGCAGTGGGGAGCCATTAAAGAATGTTAAACAGGGAAGCAATATAACCCAATTTGCATTTTATTTGTTTTGTATTTTTTTATACTTATTTCTTTTTTTTAATTAAAAAAAATTTTTTTGTTGTTGTATTACATCCATCCCCTTTTTGCTCCCCTCTGTCCCCGTTACCACCCACCCATTCCCCCCAAAGTCAATCCCACCTGTTGTCCATGTCCATGGTTCCTTTATACTAGGTTCTTGTCTAAACTGCTCCCCTTCCTTGCCTCTTCCTTCCCCCTCCCCCCACCCCCCTTCCCCCTGACCACTGGAGGCCTATTCACTATATTCATATATTTGGTTCTGTTTTGCTTGTTGTTAGTTTTGTTCATTATTGTCCTGTAATGGGTGAGATCATATGGTATTTGTCCTTTACTGACTGGCTTATTTCACTAAGCATAATACTCTCCAGTTCCATCCATGTTGCAAAGGGTAGGAGTTCCTTCTTTCTTTCTGCTGTGTAGTATTCCATTGTGTAAATGTACCAAAGTTTTTTGATCTAGTCATCCACTGATGGGCACTTAGGCTGTTTCCAGCACTTAGTATTGTAAATAGTGCTGCTAAGAACATAGGGGTACATAGGTTCTTATGAATTGGTGTTTCAGGATTCTTTGGGTATAGTCCAAGTAGTGGAATTGCTGGATCAAAAGGCAGTTCCATTTTTAGTTTTTTAAGGAAACCCCATACTGTTTTCAACAGTGGCTGCACCAGCCTGCATTCCCACCAACAGTGTATAAGGGTTCCCTTTGCCCCGCATCCTCGCCAACACTTGTTGTTTGTTGATTTGCTGATGATTGCCATTCTGACAGGTGTGAGGTGGTATCTTATTGTGGTTTTAATTTGCATCTCTCTGATGACTAGTGATGTTGAGCATTCCTTCATATGCCTCTGGGCCCTTTGTATGTCTTCCTCAGTGAGTTGTCTGTTCAGGTCCTTTGCCCATTTTTTAATTGGGCTGTCTGTCTCCCTGGTGTTGAGTCACATTAGTTCTTTATATATTTTGGAGATCAGACCCTTGTCTGAGGTATCATTGGCAATTATGTTTTCCCATACAGTTGGTTTCCTTTGAATTTTGCTGATATTTTCTTTGGCTGAACAGAAACTTTTCAATTTGACATAGTCCCATTTGTTGATTTGTTCTTTGATTTCCTTTGCCCTTGGTGAAGTATCTGTAAACATATTTTTTGCGTAGGATATCCAAAAGTTTACTGCCTATATTTTTTTCCAGAACCTTTAGGGTGGCACTGCTTATGTTTAAATCCTGATTTGCATTTTAGAGAGCTACTTTTGTGCTCACAGACCTTTCACAGACATGATCTAATTATTTTTTAGTATATATTGAAAATGAACTTTGTGTTCTGTAGTTGCAAATCCTTTCCTTGAATGTCTTTTTCTATGATGATAGGCTTCCAGTGAGCACTGAGTGGTCTTACATAGTCAGACCACCTCTTCTGTGTCTTTTACCTCATCTTCAAATCAGGAAAACTTGTGATCTTCCCTTTCAGCCCACTCTGCTGCTTGGCTACCCTGGCTGCTTAAGAGCAGGGCTCAGGGTTGGGCTGTAGAGGCTTCTTGAGAGTTCTTGAGCTCTTGTCACTACAGGGTGCATGTGATCAATTGGCAAAATTTCAGTAAAATAAACTTCATGCCACAAAAGTGTTATATGTTGAAATAAATTTATTCTTTTTAAATTGTAAGCTGTTTATTGTAAGATAATTTACAAATACCTTGCTGTCTTTAGTAATTTAAACAATGAACCAATAATTTCTTCTCACTAAGACAGCAGTAAGTTAAAAACAAATCAGCTGCCTGAATTTTCATTCTTTACCTCTTGTATGAAGACAAAATTTGAATTCATTAATGCAGAGTGGCAGCACCAGAGATGATTTCAATCAAGTCCTTTGTGATGACAGGTTGGCGGGTGTGATTGAAGCTCACAGTCAATTTGGCGATCATCTCAGAAGCATTCGTGCTTACATTGTCCATGGCCCACATCCTGGCACTTTGCTCACTTGTGGTGGATTACTTCAGCAAATGGTAGATGATGTTGGCCAGACTGTATTCCTGGTAATTCTGCAGCACGTCAGCATCAGTGTCATCATAGATACTCATGCTCTCAGCACTTGCAATGGTGTTAAGGGAAAAGATGGGCTTTTCTTCTGTCTTATAGAAGATGACAGACCTGAACCAATTAAAGATGATAAGATCCTTCATCAAATTCAAATCCAGAATTTAGTAATTCCAGGGCAGTGACTGACGCATCTCCAAAAGTAAGGCGTTTTCTTCTTGCTTCTTTGAATGTCATCAGAAACTGGTCAGAATGAGCCCTATGAAGTATACCCCTAATTTTATCTCTAATTCCAACAATCTTAATTTCTTTCCCGGCTGCTGTGAGCATAGCCATCCACCTCACTTTTCCCGTTTAGCAATTACTAAGGAATGGATAGCACCACAAAGCCCTCTATCTGAGGATATACCAATAAGGAGATGTTTCTTCTCATCTTCAAGTGCTTTAATATCAGCCTTTTCATACAAGCCAAAGATCCTATTCCATAAACTCAAGCTGGTTTCAGCTCCCTTTCAGCTTGGGCATATTTTGCTGCTGCTGCCATTTTCATAGACTTGGTAATTTTCTGGATGTTTTTGATTGACTTCAGTCACCCGGTGATATTTTTTAAAGCTGCTATATTTTGAACTTGGATCTATTGTGACTGCATGGCTCAGGCCAAGATCCCGATGACTTCTGCCTGAGAATCCATGGTGGTAATGGTCCTGCTGAAGGCCAGTCAGATAGGAAATAAATTTATTTTTATATGTAAATACATAAACATAGTCATTATTTTTAAAATTGTTCAAAAAAGTCTCCATTTCCTGAAATAATAGAGTTAATTAGACTTCTGAATCTTGAGCATGCTTTAATTAACTTTTCTTTATCTGTGGACATCATCATGTTTTCAGTCTTAGCTTTAACAGCTTCTTTATTGGAATGAGGTTGTTTATTAATTTCTCTCTCACAAACACTGCATACTTAATAGTCTCAAGGATTTGCATCTGGTGAATCAGGTGGCATACATAATAGTCTAAAGGATTTACATCTGGTGGACTAGGCAGTCAGATTTCCTTTGACCAGAATTCAGGAACATTGACACTGAGAAATTCTTGCACCTTTTTTGCTGGTGCACCATCTTGTTGGAAGATAAATGACATTCCTTTGCAACTTGCTTCATCCATGGTATAACTACTTCTTTCAAAACATCAGGGTAAACATCCTAGATCTTCATTGATGATCTCCTGGGTTCTGTGTACAATATATGGACTTGTGCAATCCTTGTGTACCTTATGCATTTTCCTTGTTGGTGTGGTGACATCAGGCTCAGCACCATACACCTTCCTCACATTGTAAACTATATATAAAGGGATGTTATTGAAGTCCACAATTTCCTTAGCTGTTCACCCTGCACACAGTCCAGAAACTGTGGTTGTTCTAATGTCATATTCCTTCAACATGATGGTTGCTCTCAGAATTCAATACTTTATATCTGAAACAATAATGTTAAATCATAACCCTAGAAACATAGTTTTTCAAAATTAATAAGCACATGAAATGAGGAGATGCAAAGTTACTGCCAATTGATCACACACACCCTGTATTAGTATGTCTCCATTAGTGTGGAATAGTACCTGGACACTTTGAATACTGAGCTACTAATTAAATTTCTGATCGCAAGAAGTCTTTCACACAGGTAGCTGTATTGATGTTCTATGTTAATAGTACAGTATTTTTCATTAATAAATGAATTTTATATCCTGAGCATGATTAACTTTAAAAACTAAATGTTACATGGTGATCCGGTACACGCATATATATCACTGTATAGAGGTTTCTTCAGGCAGTACTCACCCTTGTTTCCTGAGATGTGCTCTCTTTCCCTCTCTATTAAAAAAAAGTACTACATTACTTAAACATCCCAGTAGTAGCCCCCATCTCAAGGTTTGAAAAACATTGTCCTATATGAACCTATAGTCCTGGGTACAGGGATGTGGCTTGTAGCCTCTATTAATATGTCAGTGGGCAGAGAGAGGAAAAGGCAAAGGGTGAACATGTGGAACTGCGTTTTATGTCATACAGAATCTAGGCTGAAGTTAAACACTGTCATCAATGAGTTCCATGAGAACTAAAAACTAGTTTTCACTTTGCCTTTATTTGCTTGAGTTGACTCTGTTGACTGTCTTTAATGACCCCTGTTATGATGATACTTAGTATAACAATACTGTTGAGAATCTGCTGTGTCAGGTACATATAGACCCTATTACTTTAGTTGTTGCATCACTTTTATAAGGCAAGTTTAGTATTCACAATAATAAAACCTCTAAAGGTGATGCTTTTTCCATTTGCTGCTCTGCCAGAGTGGCCGAGAGAAACAACTTGGAATGGTACATGGAACAGACCGTTTTCTATGACATCAGGCCTTAACCTTGTTTTTAGATGTCAGTGATGGATGTCTCCTTCATGGTGTTTGTTGCTTCTACCTTTTGTTATCAGAATATGCTACCAAGGTTTTCACACTAAGCTAGCAGTTCCAGGTAGGTTTTGTTCTTGAGAAACCTGAGTCCAGCAGCAGGAGGCAGAGATGGTTTCAGAGAAAGCTCTACTTCTTTGGGATTTAGATCCCTCTGGAAATTGCTGTCTGTTCATCTCATGCTAATCTTTCATGGGAGTAGTCTGTAGAGAAACTAAGATTGAGGTCTGTGAAATGCTGCTGAGACACAAAATGAGATTGTATGCTGTAATTCTGGGGCTGTCCCCAGAGGCATGACATTCTGTGTTTGCTGCTGCTGGATCCCAAATCACAACTCTATATTGTCCCTGTCATACCATTGCAGATTGCCCTAATGTCCTTTAATAAACACTGAGTAGTTACTAGTATGCCTTCTACAAAGCAAAGTGAATCTGTCAGAACCCAGGTTCAAGGAACTGCTCAGTTAGGGAACAGAATCTTTCATTAATGCATAGGTCTTTATTTATGGGGAAAATTCATCATAGGATCCTTAAAACAGCTGAAATTTCTATATTATGTTTAAAATAGTATTATATTTAGCTTAGATTTATGTTCGGTTCTAGGCCCAGCTCTGCGTAACTTGAGGTGATATCTGATCCATAATTTCTGCTTCTATGGGACTATGAGGTGAACTTGATGATATGAAAGAGCATTTCTATTTCCAAATTCCATCGTTCTGTCCAATTGTATGAAATTAGATTAGTTCATCATTCAGGTCATCATACTTAACTATATTTTGAACTTAATACACGTTTCCATGTGTAATTGCTGAGGACACAGTTGGATAAGGTTAGTCTTAGCCTTTGGGAAGGTCCAGCAACCTGTCCATTATGTACCTGGCCTTTGAAAGATAGACCCAGAGAATGTCCTCTTGTCACAGTTGTATGGTGGTGACTATAAAAGATAGAGGTATTAAGTTTTTAAAATAAATTTTGGATATTAACCCCCATCAGATGTATTGGTAAATATGTTCTCCCATTCTGTGGGTTGTCTTTTTATTATGTTGATGGCCCCCTTTGCTGTGAAAAAGCTTTTTAGTGTGATTTAATCCCATTTTTTTCTTTTGTTCCATTGCCTAGTGAGATATATCAGATAAAATATTACTATGAACAATGTCCAAAGATTAAACTGCCTATATTTTCTTCTACAAGTTTTTACAGTTTCAGGTCTAATATTTAAATCTTTAATCTATTTTGAATTTATTATTTTTTAAAGTTTTTAGGTATATTTTATTGATTATGCTATTACAGTTGTCCCACTTTATTTTTGTCCTTTGCCCACCTCTGTCTGGTATCCCCCTTCTCTCCAGCAATCCCCTGCTCCTCCCTTAGTTCATGTTCATGGGTCTTGCATATAAATTCTTTGGCTTTTCCTTTTACTTTACTATTCTTATCCCCCTGTCTATTTTTTATTTATCAGTTATACTTCTTATTTCTTGTACATTTTCTCTTTCTTACCCCTCCCTACTGATACCCTCCATATGATCTCCATATCTAAGCTTCTGTTCCTGTTTTAGTTGTTGGCTTAGTTTTTTTTTAAAATTTAGATTCATTTGTTGATAGTTGTGAGTTTGTTGTCATTTTAATGTTCATAGTTTTGATCTTCTTTTTCTTAAATGTGTCCCTTTAACATTTCTTATAATAAGGGCTTGGTAATGGTGAACATTTTTTAGCTTTACCTTTTCTGAAAAGCACTTTATCTGCCCATCCATTCTAAATGATAGCTCTACTGGATAGCATAATCTTGGTTGTAGGTTCTTGCTTTTCATTACTTTGAATACTTCTTGCCAGTCCCTTATTGCCTGCAAAGTTTCTTTTGAGAAATTAGCTGATAGTTTTATGGGAACTCCTTTGTAGATAACTCTCTGCTTTTCTTTTGCTGCTTTTAAGATTCTTTATCATTAATCTTTAGCATTTTAATTATGATGTGCCTTGGTGTTGTCCTCTTTGGGTCATTTGTTTGGGATTCTCTGTGCTTTCTGTACTTGTATGTCTCTTGCCTTCACCAAATTAGGGAAGTTTTCCTTCATTATTTTTCACATAAAATTTAAATTTCTTGCTCTTCCTCTTCTCCTTCTAGCACTCCTACGATTTGGATGTTGGCACATTTAAAGTAGTCTCAGAGGTTCCTAAGTGTCTCCTATTTTTTTCCAATTTTTGTGTCTTCATTCTGTATTGGTTGACTGTTTATTTGTTCCTTATGTTCCAAATCATTGATTTGAACCCCAGTTTCCTTCAATGGTGAACATTGGTTTCATGTGGATTTTCCCTTGTTTCACTTAGTCATTTCTGGGAACATCTTTATCACCAGTGTTTTGAACTCTCATCTGTTAGGTTGGCTGTCTCCTCCTTACTTAGTTCTCTCTTTGGAGCCTTGATCTGCTCCTTGTTCTGGGCCATACTTCTCAACTTGACAGCTTTCTGTATTTGTCTCTGTGTCTTAGGTAGAGCTGTCACACCTGTTATGTTGTAAGGGGCAGAGTCTTAGGCATTTGTCAGTGCTGAGTGACCAGGTTCACAACTTTGTGGGGTCATAGAGGGAACAAAGCTGTTGCTCAGCACTTGCCCCTTTTCTAGTTATTTCAACCCACTTTCTGGATGTGACTGGCTCCCCTCTAGTTGTTGTCCTGTTGATTGTTCCCAGAATGGGTGGCTTTGTGTATGTTCTAGGTTTGTGGAAGTCCTCTAAATAGACTCTTTTGAGAGACCAGCAGTTTATTCTGCCACTCTACTGGTTTTCACAGCCTGAAGCAATGAGGCTGTATTTCCCCAGTGCTGGAACAATGAGCAGTACGGCCTGGCCTTGAAGTGGGATTGCTCCCCAAGTGTCCCTTCCAGGTTTTATAATGTGTGACTGCTCTTCCCACCAGCTAGTCACAGCCACTGCCTTGCTGCCACTGCTACCACATGGCATCCTCTTTGGTAGGCTCCCTGTCTCTGCCTCTCCTACTGTCTGGATAAGTATTATTTCTTATATCTTTGTTTGTTGGACTTCCATGCAATTTGGTTTTCTGGTAGCTCTGGTTGTTTTTTATTTTGAGGTAGATATAATCCTTCCTTTGGTTATGCAAAGAAACAAAGTATATTTACCTATGCCTCCATCTTGGCCAGAATCCAAGACTATCTAATTTATTCCTGTGCATGGTGTAAAAGGTCATCTAGTTTTATTTTTCTGCACATATTTGTTCAATTTTCTCACCACTATTTATTGAATAAACTATCTTTATCCCATTGTATGTACTTGCTTCTTCTGTTGAATATTAAAGAATTGTAAAAGTGTGGGTTTATTTCTGGGCTCTCTGTTCTGTTCCATTAAATTATGTACCTTTTGATTTTATAATTTTTATTTTTATTATTTTTTATCTTTTATGTGAGTACCATGCTGTTTTGATTGCTATTGCTTTATAGAATCATTTACAATTAAGTAGAATGATTCCTCCAATTTTGTTCTTCTTTCTCAATATTGCTGTTTTTATGTTTATATGAAACCTTTTGTTGTTTCATATAAATTTTTGAAATATTTGTTCTAGTTCTGTGAAATATGCCATTGGAATCTTGATAGGAATTGCATTGAATCTATAGATTGCATTGGGTAGCACAGACGCTTTAATGATGGTAATTCTTTCTGTCCATGAACATGGCATGTGCTTCCACATATTTGTATCTTCTATTTCTTCAGCATCTTATACTTTTTTAAGTATATACATTTACATCTTTGGTTAGATTAATTTCTAGGTATTTTATAGTTTTTGAAGTAATTGTGAGTGAAATTATCTTCTTAATTTTCCTTTTTGCTAGTTTATTATAGACATATAAAACTACAGCTGATTTCTGGATATTAATTTTGTGTTCTGCTACTTCACTGAGACCATATGTCAGTTATAAGTTTCTTGATGGAATCTTTGGGGTTCTCTATGTATAGTATCATATCATCTGCAAATAAAGAGTTTTACTTCTTCCTTTTCTATTTGGCTTTTATTTCTTCTAAATCAACAGGAAGTACACCCCCCCGCCCCCAAACAATACAATTAAAAAATTATCAAAATACCTGAATAGACACTTCTCTAAAGAGGACATAAAGATGGCCAATAGATACATTATAAGTTGCTTAACATCACTAATCATCAGAGAATTGCAAATTAAAAGTACAATGAGCTTTTACCTCATACCTGTCAGAATGGCTATCAATAAATCAATAAGCAACCAGTATTGGTGAGAATGTGGAGAAAAGGAAACTCTTTTGTGCTGTTGGTAGAAATGCAGACTGGTACAACCACTGTGAAAAGCAGTATAGAGATACCCCCCAAAATTAAAAGTGGATCTGCCTTTTGACCAAGTGATCCCACTTCTGGAAATATATCTGAAGAAACCCAAAATGCCAATTTGAAAGAACATAAGGACCCCTATGTACATGCCAAGACATGGAAACAGCCAAGTATCCATCAGTAGATGAGTGAATAAAACAACTATGGGACATTTACACAATGGAATACTACTTGGGCATGCAAAAGAAAATTCTACCCTTTGTGACAACATGGATGGACCTGAATAACATTATGTTGAGTGAAATAAGCCATTAAGAGAAAGGCAAATACCATATGACTTTATTTATACATGGAATCTAATGAATAAACGGAACTAACAAGCAAAATAGAGATAGACTCAAAGATGGGGAGCAGCATGACAGCTATTGGGCAGGAATGTTAGGGGTGGAGGGATCAAACAAAATTGAAAAGGACTCATGGACATGGACAGCAGTGTGGTGATTACAAGGGGAAGGTAGCTATAAGGGAATTAAATAGTAATGGAAAAATATAGTAAAAAATTAAAAAATAAAAGATGGGGGTATTTTGTTCTTCTGTTTTAGCCATGTTTTTACCTACATTTTGAGAGGAAGGGTTTGTTTTTCAGCAGTATCTTTAGCTGAACAATAAATTAAATTTGAGGGAAAATGCGAATAAAAAAGTCTTGCTCTTGGGACTATTAAAATCTAGCGAAGGAGTCAAGAAAAATATAGACAACACAAAGAAAACACAGCATACAGTTATTGTATGTTAATTAGTAGCAGATGTATAGAGCTAGAACTGCTGGAAAATACTAGAACATTTGGGACATTGAGAATCTAGGAGTTCTTCAGGGGTGACTGAAAAATCAATATGAGACTGATTTTGCAGCCCTCCCCCAACCCTTCCCTGAAACTGAGAAGGGGAAGTTGAATAAGACATTTCCCCCCAAAAATGTTTTTTGTAGTTTAGTCCAGTGGTTGGTAAATTATGGCTCATAGACCTTATCTTGGCTAGCACTTGTTTGTAGAAAGTTCTGTTGGAACTCATCACACTTATTCATTTATGTGTCGTTCTTGGTAGATGCTTTCATGCTGTAATGTAAGAATTGAGAAGTAAGGACAGAAAATTCGTGCCCTGAAAAGCCATTTATTATCTCTCCTTTCATAGGAATTTTGCTGACTCTACTCCAGTTGCTTCTTTTTTTTTTTTTTTTTTTTTAATTTTTTAAAAAAAGATTTTATTTATTATTTTTAGAGAGAGGGGAAGGAAGAGAGGCAGAGAGGGAGAGAAACATCAATGTATGGCTGCCTTTCACCTGCCTCCAGCTACAGAGCTGGCTGGAGACCTGGCTTGCAACCTGATTATGTGCCCTGGCTGGGAATCGAACCAGCAACCTTTGGGTTTGCAGGCCGGCACCTTATCCACTATGCCACCAGCCAGGGCTTCAAGTTGCTTCTTTATGTGAGCAAAAAGTAAATACATGATACAAATACCCACAACTGATTCTCTGGTGAGGGTCTGGACTAACCAATTTCATTGGAGCTGGGTGTAAGCACATCTCTGCGTTTGCTCCCTATTATTTTTGTTGTTTTTAATGGAGCTCACACTACTTTGCATCATCTACTACATCTGTTTATAAATTTGTTATTTATATGAGTATGTTTGCTATTTCTTAAGCAAAAGCAGAAATCCCTCATTTCGACTTCATTTTTTTCATTATAACAGTTGTGGTACTCTGGCTTCATGTACTTTGGGATACTAAAAAGCAACTGATTCTCAAAACTAACTCATTTTTTTTGAGTTTGCGTGTGACATTATACACACATGTTTAAATAAATATTATACATATTTTTGCCTCATTGGAATGAAAATGTGTGTCAGACTATATGTGAAGTTTTGTTTTTGTTTTTGTTTTTTTGTTTTTTTTGGCTGCCTGCAGTTACAGGACTGTGCAAAACTCTGAGCTCTCTTTGTTGCTTGAGCTGACTAATCAAAGAATTTATTTTTTCCCCTTTTATAAATTTAGAATCAGAAGATTATTTCTCAAGTTGAAATTTTTATTCATATTTTAATTCTCAAAGATTGTTACACTTTTTCAAAAAGGATATATAAAATGTCTCCTTTTTATATAGAAGCAAAATGAAGATTTCTTACAGAAAATCAGTGAATTGCTTTTGAATGGCACAGTGGCATTTCATGTAGTTTAAATTGTTTTTGTGGTTCACAATAGAAATAAACATTACTTTTGTATTACTTTGCATACTTTTAGCTAAAGCATGGATTCTTTTACTCTGTACATTTTCTTTTAGACTAGAGATTTTAAGGCTAGCTGATTTAAGGCTAGCTTCCTTACAATAATTGTAGAGTTTTTAAAAATTCTCTCTGATTTTTAAAAAATGACATGTGGACAGTTCCATTTTTCTTTGATAACACAACTATGTTTATAAATATTCTAAATATTTCACATACTTTTTACCACTAGTTTAATCCTTAACTATGCAGAATTTGCTTTTACTTTTCTTAGAGAAATCAGATTTGGATAAGACAATCATTTTTCATTCCCCTTATAGTTATTCATAATTTTTGAGCATTCAGTTCCCTTCTTATCCATGCAGACAGTTTCTGGAGGCAGAGAAAACAGGTAGAGGGAGGGTAATATGAATCATAATTAGACTTGCTTTCAGCCCCTATTGCCTTAAAGGTCTTCTGGCCCATGTGTGGACTGATGGCTGAAGGTGGGAATAAGTTGCCACTGTGGGAATAGCTATAGTCTCTGTCTTTAGTCTGTGGAGAAGGTTCTAGAGTCTAGATAGTTTATTGGAATCTAGATTCTCACTACTCAAATGTGGTCCAAGGACCAGCAGCATCAGCATCCTCTGGAGAGCTGGTTAGAAATGCAGAATCTAGCCCTGGCTGGTAGCACAGTGGATTAGGCGCCGGCCTGTGAACCCAAAGGTCTCAGGTTCGATTCCCCAGCCAGGGCACATAACCAGGTTGCAAACCAGGTCTCCAGTCAGGTCTGTGGCTGGAGGCAGGTGAAATGCAACCATATATTGATGTCTTCTTCCTCTCTTCCTCTCTCCCTTCCCCTCTTTCTAAAAATAATGAAATAAAATCTTAAAAAAAAAAAGTGCAGAATCTCAGCCTTTGCACTTCACCAGGGACTCTACAGGATCCATGAGCACCTTCCACATTGAGAAACTCTGGTCTAGATCATTGGTTTCCCTGAATGACTAAGCATCAGAATTGTCTCTGAGCTGATTAAAAACCATAGAATCCTGGTCCCAGCCCTCTGAGATATTTATTCTCTTGGTATAAAGTCACCCTAATGCCCAGCCAGATGTGGAACCACTGGTTTGAAAAAGATCACCTCTGGTTGGTAAAGGGGTTTTTGAGATCTGCTAGGTATGTATCTGGAGGTCCTCAGCTGGCTTTGGTCCATAGTCTAGCTTGCTGTGAACTTTTTCAGAGACTCCATCCAAGAGTGGACGTTTCATTCCTGAAGAGCCCATAGAGGTCTGCAGGCCACTGGCCTAGTGTGCCAGCACTGTCTGCATCTCCAGCTGACAGGGATGCAGATTTGCAGGCAGTCTAGCTACCCAGCTTCCATTACCTACTCTTCCAGTTCCCATGGAAACAGATTGGGGTGAGGGGAGGGACTGTGCATGGTGCTATCTTTACCCTGTTTTTGGCAATCTGAAGTCTGTTTCCATGGGAACCAGAAGGGAAAGGGGATGGTAGTTGAGTAGCTATACTGTTTTTAAATTTCAATAACAGCATTTGTCCTCACTATGAAACTCTTTTGCTCAACTTTTATCACTAGTCCAGGGGCCAGTGTGGCTCTGAATGTGGCCATGACTCATCTGCAGGGAGGGGAAGGTGGGTGGGGAAGGAGGAGGGAAATGGAGCTTGTAAAATATCCTTGAAAAATGCCCATTACTTTATTTTCTTCCAGGAAGCTGTTTTTAGGTGTTGGTTTAAGTTATTTAAATGTCACCTTTAGTTATTATTTTATGGTTTTATTGAATATAATAACATGTTTTTACTCAAAGGAAGGGAAGAAATAAGTTACTTAAGTAGGGGTGATTTCTCTGATGTAGAGGATCCCTATAATTAATGGGTGTGCAATAAATATTGACTGTCTCTGTATGTTGGTGTGGGGATGAGGGCCTGATGGAGTGAAACAGGAGCTAACTTAGCAGAGGCAGGGTGGGTGCTCTAGTTAGATGGGCAAGTTTGGGCCTATGGTAAGGAAAAAGTGAAACATGCCTGATGTTCACCTGCTTAAGTAAATTATTTGAAAATGAAAATATTTAACTCTAATCTAACCAAGCTCTAGGTTTTAATTATTTGAGTGTTCAGCCATAGAGTGGAATTCACTGGGCTCAATGAGATACTGTATTTTATCCTTTCTTTTCCCCTTCTTCCTCCCACCTCTCTTACAACTGATTGACCGCACCTTCCCCCACAGATCTCCCAAGGGTCTCACAACAATGTCATCCCTGCCCTCTTCCCTGCTCCTTATTACCACCGTAACCATTTATTGAGGGCTGTTAGATATTCTGGTGCCACATAGCTGTCTTTCATGTATTTTCTCATTTAGCCATCACCACTCTTACAATTATATCAATGCCTTATTTGACAGATGCCCAGAGAGGTTGTGTAATCTGCCTGAGTATGGTGTGGGTGCTATTTAACATAATTGTCATTCTAAGCACTCTTTGACCCCAGAGCCATGCTGCCTTCTCTGAGCACAACCTTCCATGGAGCAAGCATCTGTGTCAGTGCCAAGGGGGTTTGCAGAGTCCCTGGCTACAACAATTTGTCACCTAATTGGTAGCTATTTATAAGTTTCTTCCATCAGCTAGCTGAAATAAACAGGCAGCTCCTTGCTCTTTGACATTAGTGTGGTGGATTTACATATGGATATTTTCCTATTTTAAATGTATTTATTAATATATTTATTTTTAAGTCAAAATGGGCAAAATTTAGTTTGGATGATTACAAGCTTCCCTTTTGGGGAGACACTAGCCTAGATAGAGTATTTTGGTGAAAAGCAATAATAGCTTGCTTTCCTGCAAGGAACAAAATCAAATCCTCATTCTTGCTGTTTGAGGAAACTTTTACTGCACTAGGCTGTGGGAAGATGGGTAATGGGGAGATGTTGTTATACATTATGCTAAAGTCTCCTCCTGCCTTTTCTTCCCTTCCACCCACTTGTGCCTCCCGCTGGTCCTCAAGGCCTCTATCTGAAGAAACTTGCTGAGGGCTCCACTGCAGAGCTGGGTTAGAATGAGTCAGTCCCTCTTTGTCAACTCCAGCAGGGATGGGGATAAATAAGGACTGGGCTTTGAGAGGGAAAAAGGAAGAATTGAAAGAAGATGCTGTTTTAAATGCAGAGAAAGTTGCCTGTCAGACTGATAAGGTCCATGGCATTTTTAGATCATGGGCTGCCTCACAGATGCTGTGTAGCTAACTTTGGCAAGTGATGGGAACATGACCAATGATGTTGGGTTCCAAACTTGGTGGTTAAAATTTCTTCTTGCTTCCAGAGTCTTGCATTTGTCCCAAGCCTTCTCTGTCCAGATCCGATGTCGAGTGGATTTGCGGACATGTCACACAGATCCACTCAGTGTCAAGGATACTGAGGCTGACTTTAGTACACTATATGGAGTGAGACAGCTTCTGTAACCACTGCTATGTGCCCCTAAAGCGGAGCCAACTCATAAGTTCATGGCTTCAGGTACTGTAAGAACTGCTTCTGATGAATACTCTGGCCTTCTGGAGGGCCAATTCTATATTATGGGAGGGCATGTTTTCATCACTGTCTGGGCTGCTTGGCAGGACACCCAGTGCCTGCCTGTAGTGTTTTTTCCTCTTAACACTAGTTTGCTTTTCTTGTATATAAGAGCACATGTATAGCCTTTGTTACCAAAACAGCAGAAATTGGTCTAATGAACTCTTTCTGCTTGGTGAAGGCCTCTAGAACACACAGGGACAGGGTTTGTGTAGTCCCATTAGTAATACCATGTAGTCTTTCCCCTGAATCCTCTGCTCCCTTCAACAGCTGTTCAAGACAAATGTACTTTCATGGCCCTGCCTCATCCAACCTTTCAGGAAGACATGAAACTATCAGTGTTTCTCTAATATATGTGGAATCAGGCACTGCTTGTTAAACTACTTGGTGTGCTGGGGCCTCGAGCAGATGTAATGTTCATTATTGTATGTAACTGTACCACTGAGAGCTCATTTATCACACTTGGACTGGTTGCTGCTGGAGATGGCAGCTCTGGGGGCCAACCTCAGACAGTACCATTTTGTGTTACAGTTTTCAGACATTGTGGAAATGTACATCTTAGATTTTTGTGATCAGATTAAGTTATTCCACCAATATTAACTGCCTGGGCTAAATGAGTTTTATTTCCACAGTTTTGTATGTCTCAAGTGAGGTCTTTAGCTTTCATGTGAGAACCTGTGGTTTCTCTAAGGTAGTCATAGAATCTATGATCCCTCAAGGATGTTGTGTGTGATGTGTGTGATACATTGCTTCTTCTGGCTCACTTAACTGAAAGAAATAGCAAAGTAGGTGAGTAGAAGTTTTAAGATCTAAGAGGATATGGGATGGGTTTGTACTTGGTCTGTTCTGCAGAAAATAGGCACTCCCTTCTCTCTCCAGAGGTAAACAGAACTTCTCAATTTTGTTGTAATAGGAGTATTTAGTTAGTAAGGAGTCATTCTGCCAGGATGCAAATTGCTAAACAACTGTGTGCATGAATGTGTATGACTCACAGTTGCACCCCAGGTGGTAGCTAAGTGCCTATCAGGCACTTACTGCATGTCTATCCCAGATGACATTGACTTTTCTTTGGAAATATCTAAGAAAAATGTTATTGGAGTATTTCTGTTCACCACTTCCTACTTCAAACTGGATATTGAGTTGTAAAAAAATTGTAAAGTGGAAAGTGTTCTTTCTCCTAGAAGAATAGATTTTTCAGAAAATGAATATGAGCAAAAAAGACAAAACTACTTAATGAAAATTTAGGCATTCCTTGTGTGTTTTGATTGAAGAGGCACATATGTGGAGCTTGTCTGGAGCTTTGGAAACAAGAGGCATTTAGGAAACCTTTGCTAATGCAAGTGATGAAATTATGCAGATCATTCATTTCTCATAAGGAGGAGCATTGGCTGTTTAATTGCTGATCATTTTTTATTAGCTTGAAAGTATTGATGATTCTGTTCCCATACCCCCTTTTGTGTAGAGGAACACTGGGGTTGGTAGATGTCCTCTGTGTGCAGCTTCATTCTTGGGGCTGTGTAAAAGCTTGACAAATGCATTTTGTAAGGGGCTTAAAAGGTTAGCACTTTACAAGGAAATAAACCAAATGAAAAATGATAGAAGAAAGGTGGACCCTGCATAATTATTTTCTGGCAAGGGGATGAAAACCTTGGTTAAATTTATTTATTATTACCTAATAACTTAATATTTAAACTTGATATTTCAATATGACAACATGAAAACAAATGAATATCAAGGAGCTTCTTTTCCTCTTAAAGGCAAGTTTTTTCATCATTTTTTTCTTTTCTACCACATTTCATACCAAATACATCACCTATACATTTTCTAAAATTTTGTATCCTTTCCCCTGATTCTCTTTGTTATTAACTTTGACTGACATAGAATGATTTTGAGCTTAGAGTTTTACCCATTGAGAACTTAAAAAAAAAAAAAAAAGACGAATCAACTGAAGAACTGAGATAAAATGACATGTTGTGTCCAATAAGGTCAGATAAGAAGTGAAAGAAGAAGGCATTTTGTTAGGATGCAAACCTGCTGTCTTCTCAGATGCTCATAATCTGAGTAAAGCTCCCATGAAGATTCACTCCCTATCTATGCTTATTGGGTCTGGTAGATGACAGGCAGCATAAACACTGGCTTTTTCAGTTTCATTAGGACAGTCCCTGGCACACAGTAAATACTAAATAAAGGTTAGCCTAGTAAAGTAAAAGATTACCTTCTTCAACATTCCCCATCCTAAGCAACTTCCCTCTCCTATTGCAAATGAAGAAGGCAAGGCTCATAAAGAATACGAAACAAATAACAATGAATTGCCTTCATCTTCTGTTAATTACTGCAAAGCTAAGCGACCAGCTGCAGAAATTACAAGCAGGAGGAAAGTTAGAAACTTTCTGAAGCATCTCAAATTCTTAGTGTCACAGTTGTAGGTCTTAAAATAGGCATTTGCCCTCCTTGTCATTAATAATACAGTTCAGATTCAACCCTGGTAAGTAGGATATCCTGAAGAAGATAGCATCTTTACCAGCCCTATAAATATCAGGGAGGAGAATAGGTATTGATTGCATTTCTAAGAACCCTCTGATGGGAAAATACCTACTTCTCAAAGACTTTTCCTTTGTAATAAAATTGTTTCCTTAGAGCACCACAGAAAATATGTATCACCAGAACTGAGAGGGGTTCTTCCACTGCACCAGAAGGTGGTGGTGGGCAAATTTAAAAAAAGAAGAAGAAGAAGAAGAAGAAGAAGAAGTGAAAGAAGGTGGGTGGGGTACATTCTTGACATTATTTAAAAAAAATGATTTTATTTATTTACTTTTAGGAAGAGGGAAAGGGAGAGAGAAAGAGAAGGGTAGAAACATCAATGTTTGGTTGCCCCTCACAGGCCCCCAACCAGGAACTCAGCCACAACCCAGGCATGTGACCTGACTGGGAATCGAACCAGCAACTCTTTGGTTCAAAGGTTGGTGCTCAATCCACTGAGCCACTCCAGTCAGGGTGTTGAAGATGTAATTTATCTGTCATCTGCTGAGGTGAGGGGTAATCATTGTAGCCACTATTATTGCTTTAGCATTAATTAGAGACTAATGTTTTGTATACATTTCCTCATTAAATGCACCATAATTCTATGATGTAGATGCCCTTGTTACTTCCATTTTACAGATGAAGAACCTGAGGCGCATAGAGATTAAGTAACTGCTGAAATCACACGTAGCCTACAATGAGGTAAACTCAAGGTAGTCTGACTCAGAGCCTTTTGTCCTCCGGCCTGTTTGTGTGTAAAGCTCTTATGTGAATGTGTTTTCAGTGGTGGAGGGTCTATCACTGCATGTGTTCCAGGGTCCCAGTGGGCATTTCTCACATGAAATTCCCTCCAAGGTTTGAGTGCCCTGTGCCCAGCAGCCTCTTTATGTACTGTGCCCTTGGTACTTTGTGTATCTGTTACAGGACAGAGGTAGTAGAGTGACAAAGAGGTGACCCAGCTTAAGCTCAGATGTGATTCAGTGTATAAGCAGCATTTGTTGGGGCCCTACTCCATCCTAGTCCCCATCATTAATACCAAGGATATAAAGGTTAGCAAGAAAATGTTTTCATTAGGAAACACCTCCATAGACAGAGTCAAGATAGGTACCATGGGGACAGGAGCGTGGATTGTTTTTCTCACTTCTGTCACCCAGCACCTAAAATAATGCCTAGCTAGAATAACAATCTCACTAATAGTTGCAGTACTGAATGAGAAAAGGCAGCTTCTGGGGCATTCTGAATGCTAGAGAGAAGAGAACGTTATGGGCAAGGACCCAGGTGCCCAATGCCTGCCTTTAGCTGAGGCAGGAGTGACTTGGCATGTGGTGCTGTGAGAGCAGGTATGGCAGAGCAGGCATGGGTGGAGATGAGAGCATTGGAGGGTGTGTGTGAGGAGGACAAAAACTGTTTTGCATAAATAGCTCATCAATCCATATTCTCTTCTATTGTCACCCAAGAATGAGATGACATCTCCTCTTCTCTTTTTGCTCACACTTGTTAGCTCCCTGCATGATCCCCTTTTTTGTGTGCCTGTCATGCCCATTATAAGTTGATTTCATCTGGAGAAAGTTGGGGTGGGAGAGAGTGCTAGGTGTGGAGCAGCATGGAGCCCAATTCCTGATGTGGCCAGCCTGTCACACCAGGCTGTAAGAGGTAACTATTTCTCACGCAGCTGCCTTCTGCTCAGCAGGTGTCCACAATTGAGGTGCCCATGAAGTGCTCAGCCTAGGTCAGGACACTGCTGTGCTGATTCACCTGAGGACTGTGTGCCCCTGTGCCAGGCTGTTGATTTTTCCTTGCCTTTTCTTTTGGGCATGTTGCTGTTGTGGGCATAGCCCAATTTGGGCTTGGGAAAGTGGAAACGGACTCAATATTCCCTGATTCCCACTGATAGTTGGTACAGATCGACACTGTAGCCCTTTCTCAGCTTCTTCCTTTGGTCAATTTGCATGTATGGATGAACTTAGAGTTTGGGCCTAGACTGACCCCCGGTTAGAGTCCCAGTTCTGCTTTCATTACCATAGTCATCAGCATGTTCCCGTTCGCCCCAGAGCTTCATTCTCCTTCATCAAATGAAGGAGTGGCATAGATGGCCTTTATTGTTTTTTTTTTTTTTTTTTTTTTTTTTTGCTTGTAGATAGTACAAGGAGATAGAGATGTATTGATTCACTAGGGGCAGTTACCCTACTTCATTATGTTTAGGGGAAACTTTCTCCAACTTGGCATGAGTAGAACCTCAGACTCTGAATCGATCCTTCAGAATTTATTGTCGTGTTTGACAAGGTGACTTTTTAAAGGCTATTCTAATATAATTGTCACTTTTTCCTATTTGTAGTTTGTGTGCATATTTGAAACAAGTGTTTTAGATTTTGAACTGGCTTTCCTGAAATAATGACCTAAATAACTGGAATCCATTAAGTTACCCAGGGCTAGGATGGCTTTCAGGTTGCATTTACAAAACTACAAATTGTTTTACTCACCGAATCACAGAAATTAAAAGTAACCTTATAGAAGAATCTATAATCCCAACTCAACCTCCCCTGTTTGCAGGCAGCCCATTTCTCTGACTTCTTCTTAGACTTGTGTTTATTATATTTTATTTTTTTAAAAAAGATTTATTCTTGCCCTGGCTGGTAGCACAGTGGATAAGGTGCCAGCCTGTGAACCCAAAGGTCTCAGGTTCGATTCCCAGCCAGGGGCACATATCCAGGTTGCAAGCCAGGTCTCCAGCCAGGTCTGTGGCTGGAGGCAGGTGAAAGGCAACCATACATTGATGTCTCTCTCCCTCTTTGCCTCTCTCTCTTCCCCTCTTTCTAAAAATAATAATAATAAAAAAAAAGATTTATTCTTTTTATAGGGAGGGGAAGGGAGAGAGGCAGAGAGGAAAAGATACATCAATATATGGTTGCCTTTCACCTGCCTCCAGTTATGGACCTGGCTGGAGACCTGGCTGCAACCTGGTTATGTGCTTTGGCCGGGAATCGAACCATCAACCTTTGGGTTCACAGGCCGGTGCCTTATCCACTGTGTCACCAACCGGGGCTCAGACTTGTGTTTATGTATGGATCTTATGTGCCTGTTTGCCATGTTCTTTTCATGTACATATGTCCCTCTCCCTTGTTCAGAGACACTGTCACATAGGTACACTCAGATCAAAAGGGACCTTGGGTTCTCTTCTTACTTTACCAGTGAGGAGGTGGGAGCCTGATAGGCTCAAGGACTTGATCAAGTGCTCTAAACTGGGCCCAGGACCAGAGGAGGGATGCCCTGTCTGGTGCTCTCTGCCCCCTGTTGATATGCAGGCAAGCCCATGTTTTTCTAAGGCCTATGTTTTTCTAAGGTCCTGCTCTTTTGCTGTTAGGAAATCTTGAGACTGACTAGTACTTTCCAAGGTCTTAACCATCTATCTGTTTATGAGTAGAGAAAGTCATATGGAGAAGTGTGATGTCTCTCTCTCAGAGTGACACCTTATTCAAGCTCTGGTTGGAAATAGATCCTTAGGTTTCTTTTTCCACTTTTTCTCACACCTGGTCATTGCTACCTTGAACTTAAACTAGCCCATAGTTGAGATTTAAAAAAAATTGTTTTTGTAAGCAGTGCAGTACAAGTCTTACATTTTTTATGTTTTGAATTATCTCTTTGTCTCTCTAGTGTTCCTTTCTCCCTGGGCCTTCTCAGGTGGGTAGAGCAATGATGGTTCAGTCAGACACAGCACTGGGCTTCAGCTTTCAGCGTCTCTGTGGCCTGGAGCCCTTCAGGCTGCTTAGTCTAGCCATCACCTAGGCAACCGACACTGACCCAGTGAAGCAGTCTGTCTGCAGCAAGTGGAAATAAAAAATGAAACTGTGGTGTTTATTCTGTATGCACTACATTTTTTTTCACTGTTACTAGATATTAAAAAAAATGGTTGTTTTACTTCTCTGTTGGGTTTTGGCCTCTGTGCCCAGTGTGTCATCCTATTGTTTCCTGGACTGCATACATCTATTTTTACAGGGTGTACTTTTATGAAACCTCTGATCTGTTGAATGCAGTGAAGTTTTCATTCCCCAGTGATTCCTAGGAGAACTGCATTTCATACAAGTTTTTACGAACAAGTGGTAAAGACAACATATTCCACAACTCATTTGGGTGTTCATGTTCATATTTTAAAAAAAATATCTCTTCCTTGTGGGGGTATTTTTCTGTTTGCTGTGCTCTATTTCCTTAGTAACTGTTGCTCTGTTATGGGAGGGACTTAATGACATTTTTTACATGCAATATTGAATTAATTATTTCCTGGTTAGTCCTTCCCATCTTCCCAGTACAAATAGAATGCATGTATGAGCGTGTGAGTGTGTGTGTGTGCATGTGTGTGTGTGTGTGTGTGTGTGTATGTGTGTGATTGATGAGAGAATGATGGCAACAGGCTCGCCATAGCTGGTGGGGAGGGCTCTTGAATATGTGGCTCAGGATTACTCTGTGACCTTGTGTCCTGCGTAAGTTGCCTTTTTATGTTTTTCCTTCTTCCCCTTGACTTTCTTGATTTGGGTACTAGTAGGTTTCAAGGCATTTTGGCTCAGGGAACTACCTGAGATTCAAAACTGGCATGGGAAGAACAGTGGTCATAGGGGCAAGACACTGAGGGGTTAGACCTTACTCCCCTGCACACAGCTTCTGTGGCTAAGTTATTTAAGCTCTGTGGGGTTAGAGTTTTCTCTCCATGGTTTTAAAGTATTTAAAGCAATGACTTCTGTGGGCCTTTACTGGATGGGATGTTCTATGAAGTGTGAGTGCAGTAAGAATCACTGCTCATGATCACTATCTCATCTTGACCTACATGGGTAGTAGGAAAAGCCCTGGCCAGTTCAGAGGCTCAGAGTCAGAGCTGTGGAACAGCCGCTCAGCCTAGGAAGTGCTGTTTGTCAGTTCATGGCTGGTGGTGGTAGTGGTGGTGATGTTTGCTGAGCACCTCTGAACACCAGTGGCCTTCATCCACTCATCCGTTCAGTCAGTAAACAGTTATTTACAGAGTGCCTATGAGATATCAGGCAGCGTCTTAGGTGCTACAGGAGAGTCAGCCAGTCATTGTCCTTGTCCTCGTGATGCTTAAAGCCTAGTGGGAGAGATGGGCACTAAGCAGTCATGACCCCTACATACAGCCACAACTGTGGCAAGTTCTGGGGAGCCCAGTTATCCTGTTCAAAATTTAGCCTGTGGTATGATCTAGGAGGCATCTCTGAGGAGGGTTGTTTGAGCTAAAACTAGAATGTGAGTGGCATTTCATGAGAAGGAACCATGTGAGAGTGGAAGATAGGAAGGACCATTTGTCAGGTGCTCTGCTTTTTTACTGATCTTTGGCAGACTTCTGACCCTCAGACTGCTGGGTCACCCGACACTTTACTGAGCATGGCTGGGTTCCTGGATGGTTGGGTCCATCAGTGAATAGAATGAAGACTCCAGGTTCTGGAGACCTTCTACTTTGTTACATTGTTCTAGAAAGTGTATCATATCTGTGCAGTTAGGAAGAAAATATTGATAGCCCTTATAGTTTAATTTTAGCTTGAAAATTGCATATAAGTAAAATCAGTGTATGTAGGAATATACAAAGTATCCATTGATGAGATCACAATTGTGTCCCTCTATCTTTTCTTGGGAGCAGCACACATCCTACTCCAAAAACCCTACAGTAGGATTTTTGGATTATATCTGAGACCTGGAAAGGAACTGTGTTACACCTATTTCCATACCCCCTATTTTAGAAGTAAAGTTAATAATTGGCGAGTGTGATAATGATAGTAAAATGAAAAAAAAAGTTTGTTGTTTCTTCTATTTTTATCAACATCTTCCTCAATCTTTTCTGTAGCCATTTGTAAGATTATATAGGATAGCTTGATTTCTTAAAAAGTGAGATGGCATACCTTTTGCAATGAAACAAATAATATAAACACAACATCCCACAACAACAAGGAAAGAGAACAGATAAAGTCTGGCATTTCTGTGCATTGAAAGAATCATAGAAAATGACAAAGAAAATTAAGTTTTTGGGCCAGAGGTGGGCTATTGTTTTTTTATCTGGCAATGCTATTTCCTAAAGTTGGTAACTATTGTGCATGTGATTAGTTTATTTTAGAAGCTGGTGCAGGACTTTGGGATGCTGATATTCTATGCATTGGTCATTTTATGTGGAATGCTTAAATTCAGAGAAAAAATATTTTCTCACCTTTTCAAGCAGTTCAAAATCACTATTTACATAATGATTTTTAATTAAAATAAAAAAAATTACCTATTCATTAAATTTAAGGACGCCTACTGGGCTACACCTTATTAACTGAGATTGTTACTACAGGTGCATGAAGGTAATACAGTTGAACTTCTTAATACAATTAAAGTACTTCATTAATACATAAAGTTTTCCTTATAGTTAGTCTGCATTACTGAAGTTTTACTTTGTTACCTTATTTTATATTTATAGCCATAAGAGGGTTTTCATAGAGGGTTCCTTTCTGTTATGTGCTGTTTCCTTAAATTTCTTGTTTCTGATTTGATGGTGAAAAAAAGGAATAAGGCTACATTTTATAAAACATGGTTATAAATTAAGAGGAAGTAGTAATAATGTAAAAAAGAGCCCTTTCCTCTAATACTGGAGATTCACATTTGGGGTTCAATTTTAAAAGTCTGGTTCTTTGAGCTTCTGACATTCTTGTTGTTAATGTTACTTCTTGTGTAATATAACAACATTAAAGTATCTGAAAGACTTTCATAAAGCATTATTATGTAATATATGGAATATAGTCAGTAGATTAAATTTGCTTTTTCTTCCCATTTAAAAAAAATTATTAGGAGCCTTTGTTTTTCCCCTAAAGAGTCATTTAAAACATTTTCTCAGCCCTCAGTTTTTCTAGAGTGCTGATGGCAGTGGATCTGAATCTCAGACCCCATTTCTAAGACCTTGGGAATGAGCTTGGGAAATGGGTTTCTTCAGGGTGTCTGTGAACTATGTGTAACCTGCAGAAGGACATTATGAGGGTGTATGACCTTTGTAGCTATTCTTAAAGAGGGCTGGAACAGTGAGTGCTGTGTTGTCTTATCTTGCCCTCCTGCCCTTTCCTAGACTCTCACTCAGGAAAAGGGACTGTGGTTGTTCTTCCCCCAGAGCTTTCCCAGGGCCTACAATGTGGTCATGAGCATGACACTGCATGGCTTTTTATTTTTTCCTTTTTGGCTTCTGTGGGTCTACTAAATTTCAGGTTCCTACAGGTCATCAGGAAAGTGATCTTTTTCTTTTTAATTTCAGCAAGGGAAGAGGTAAAGCACAGACAGCAGCAGATCAGATCATACTGAGCTCCATTGGAGCAGCTGAGAGCTGCGGAGGATGATGGCTGCTGAGTCGCTGAGGAGGCCCTTGCTCTAAGGTGGGAACACAAGTCTTAACAGGACAGCTGCTGCTACTCCTGGGCTCACCATGGCCTCTACCCTCTGGCTGGATGGCTGATATACCCGTGTGCCCCAATTGTGCATGCTACTGGACTGGGTGCTGTCCCAGGTACTGCCTGCTCTGTGGGAGCAGAGCAGGTGGGCCTCAGATGCTACCAAAAGCTGGATGGGGCCAAGCAATGGACTCTGACAAGCTAAGATGGAAGTGACCTGAAGCTTCACCCAGGCAGTTTCCTCTTGACAGGACAGCTTAAGAGTCGGAGCACAGGCTTGTCTGGGGAGCAGTATGCAGGAAGCTGGTTTTCAGGCCACAAATGCTTTCACAGGTGAGAATTCTCCACAGTTACATGAAAACTTTATTACAACTCTTAGTTGATAGGTAATAAAATGCCAAACAGCTGTTTAAAATGAATGTGTACATTTGCATTGATGAATTAAAGGCCACACAGAGTCATGGGCTCAGGCTGCCATGATGACTGATTTTGACAAAATAATGGCATGTTTTCTTTCTCTATAAATAGGAATTTGAATTATGAATTATGATTCTGCTTTTGTTAAGTAATAGAGCACACACAGTATCTTGCAAGTTGTTACTCTGTGAAGGAATCTGTCACTTGCAGAGTAATGTATAGGGGATGTGTTTTTTTGTTTTTGTTTTTGTTTTTGCAGAACTGGGAAGACTCTTCAAGTAAACAAAGTTATTGCTGGTGAATAACCTCTTCCTCTCCATCCTGAGCTTTCTTCCTCAGATTTATTCATGTGCAAATGGTGGTGAGGTGGCAACTCTGCTAAACTAACCTTGCAGCAAGGGCCTTCTCCTGTAAATGAGCTCATGCAGAAGCCTGGCATTACAATTTAACAGTGATTTACTTCCTGGCTGCCAATTTGAACATTTTTCATGGAACCACATAGTCTGGCTGGTGCCCCAGAGCCGTGGTCCAAGGCACAAGGGCTTTTGAATTTGGGTTCTAGTTCTTTGTCTGATTTGCTTAACATCCTAGGAAGGTGCTCAATTATTCTGGGCCTCTGGCTCCTCATTCATCAAATGGGAGTTATGATGTTGAAGAACCTCACAGAATTCAGGCAAAACATGTTTACATAAAAGTTTTGTTTTTTTAAAGGAAAGATGCTAAAAATCATCATAAGAAGTGACCATGTTTTCTGGTCCTGTGCATTCTAAATGTTTGTAGCTCTTTACATTTTGTGGAGAGAGCAGATCAGGTTGTTGGGGTGCCTAGAGAGAGGTTGTGGGTTAGTTTTGGGAGTCACACAGACTTGGATTGGACTTTGCCTTCTTCACTCCAGAGCACTGCACCTGGACAATCATTGGGCTCCTTTCTATTTCCCTTTGCTCATTTATAAATCAAGATGGTTTTGTGTCCAGCTCTCATGATACTGCTCTGAGGAAAGATGATGCACATATCTGAGAGGCAGAACACAGATCTTGACCCCTTTCAGGCGTCGGCTAATTCCTGATGTGGAGTCACATATGGAGCCAGGTTGCCTGGTCCAGTCCTTAATGCTTCCTGTGCACAGACCTTTGAGCAGACTCCTTAGATCTCTCAGCATCTGCAACTATAATGTGGGAGCCTTCATCCTGGAGGCTTGGGAAGGTCCTCTTAGAGTGGTCATAACCCATTGAAAAATGAGTGAAACAGCTATTTAAATGTAGGTTCAAAGAACACACAAATTGAGCTCTTCAGAGCTGTGTTTAGACTTCCAGCCTGGCTGGCTCAAAACCATGCCCTTCTGTCTTCCTTTCGTGGGTATATTTCAGTTGTTTCAATCATATGAGTTGTTCTTTCATAGAATGTCACTTCCCCTTCTGAGCGGAGGGTAACATGCAGGGCTGTGACACAAAACACCTCTGTGAAGTGGACAGGTATTCTGCTCTTCATAGTCTTCTTCCCCATTTTCCAGGAGATAGCTGGGAGGAGAAGCATCTAGTTAGTACATGGAAATAAGCACTTAGAAGTAATTCTGAGAGGAAGAGGAAGCAAGAAGAGAGAAGGAAGAGAGGCTGGAAATAAAGGACCTGAGGAAGAGTGGAACATGCTTCAAAATGTAGACTAGCTCAGAGGTAGGTTTCTAGGTAGTTTCTTCTCAGAAATTTCTGCACCCTTTTGAACCTGACACTGGTCTGTCATGGCTCATACTTAGATGTTGTGTCTAGTCTTCATCACTCATTGGGGCCCTCTGCAGCTTCCTTGCTTTGGGGAAAGTAATCCTCCACCCCATCAGGCTCCCAGGCTGGGCTGAGTCAGAAGGCTCAGTAGGCTTTGAATGATGAAAGTCCCTAGGTTCTGCCTGGAGAATTTTCAGTAGTTAGGATAGTGCCTGGCCTTCTAATAAAGGCCCAAATGAATGGTAGCTGTGATTATGATTTTTACTGCCTGGGTCATGAACTATGCACAGGGCCCCATGTCACCTCCTTACACACTTGGAGAAGCATCCTCACTGCAGGCAGGGTTAGTTCAGCCACCCTCTTGAAGCTACTCTCCAGCTCATATTTTCTTATCTTCCTTTAACTCATGGTTTTCCTAAGATCTCTGTTTCCTTACATATTTGGCCCCCTCAGTTGTATCAGTCTATCTGAATAGTAATCATACTACTACTAGTAATAGAATGATAATGAGGGCTAATATTTTAGAGAATTTACTCTGTGCTTACCCAAACTCTGATTCCACTGTTAGTGTGCTGGTGTTGCTAGTGCAGAGGGCACATTCAGAGGAGCCAGAAATTAGACTGAGCCTTTCCAAATCTTCTAGCACTGTGTGTGACTTCAGTTGCACATGGGGGTCACCTGGGGAGCTTTACCACTGCCTGGGCCTCACCCTCAGAGATTGGTATTTAGTTGGTCTCTGCATCACCTAGCCCTACTAAATCAGGACCTGAATCCTAACAAGATTCCCAGGTGCTTGGTACACATAAAAGTCTGGGAAGCACTGAGAGCCAGCATTGTACAGAAAGTGGTGTTTGAAGGTGAGGGATGGTTTGGGAGAGTCAGTTCTTGAGAAAAAGAACTGACTTGTCCCATTCCTGCAAGAGGGATGATTGAAGGAACTGATCTGCAATGCTTAAGAAACTTGCCAAGTGTTGAATGTTAATTATTAGAACCAGGCACAGTGCCTATAGTGCCTATGGGACAATGGTTTTAGCTTCCCAATATCTCTAGGAAATAACCAGTGGTAAAATGAAGGAGTTGGAAGTACCCAGCCTACTCTGGAAGTGGGTCCTGGTGGACTTTGCTCATCATTTTTATTCTTTGCCTGCTCTTCTCATCTTTCTTTGCCCACACAGGTGGTAAAAGTGCCTTTTGATATAGGATGAAAGAGCTGACCCTCTGTCCTGCCCAAGCAGCTAAGCTAAAACTAGCCCTAGATGGAGGTGGGTTGGAGGCTGGTACCCACCCCTTAGTGGGTTTGCTGTATATATGCTTTTTTGACTCTAGTCTTTTCTTATCCTAAGGGAACTAAAGATGCTAACATTTTAGTTTTTGGAATTGAAGATAGACTGATTTTGCTCATTCTTTAGACTAATGGAGTGGAGAAACCTTGCTTTAGATATCTTAAGTGATGAAGGGATTAAGGCCCTTAGCTTTAAATCTTATTTTAGAACAAGTCAAAAAATGTTATTATACTGTTAACCATACCTCCCCTTAAACAAATTGGTCAGTTTATATTTTATGTTTTTGTTCTCATGGTAAGGGATGTTTGAAATTCCTATTTAATAAGGATTTAGGATTGCAGCCTGGCTAGGAGGAAGGCTGGGGGACCAGTTGTGAAGCTGTGCTTGCCTGGCAAGCCTGCTGCTTGTTTGGAGTGCATGAAATTACCATGACGGGTGGTGGGAGCTTGGGAGGCCCCTCTCCCAAAGGCACTGCTGGCCACCTATGTGGGCAGAAGTCCCCTCTTAAGTCTTGCTTCCTCTGTGAGGTATACCCACATAGATACATATTGCAAATTCAACTCCCCAGTTATGATTTTTATTAGTCTAATTGTTGCATAAAGGAATTTTTATACAGCATATATAATTTTTCTCAATTCATATAATTTAGAAATGATTTTAATCATTTAGATACTGTTTTGTAATTTAAAAAACCTTACCTTTTCCCTTTTATGTGCTTTCCAAGTTTTCTTAAAATGAGCAGGGTTCCTTTAGGCAACAATTACCCATACATAGTCTTGCCACCTGAAGCTTTGCACTATTAACATTTTGGCCTGCATCCTTTCAATATTTTTCCCATGCAAATTTTTTCTTACAGAACTGTGTTGATAATATATATTCAATCGTATAACCTGATCATTCCCTTTTTAACATTCATTATAAGTGTTTTTTAAACATGACTTAAAATTGCTTTATAACATTCTTTTATGTATGTGTTCTTCAATTTTAAAAGTGTGCTCTCATTGTTAGATATTGCAGTATTTGGCAGCTTTTCTCCTTATAAATAATACTTTGATTGATACCTTTGTGCAAAAAGTTCTTCTATGTATTGGGTTATTTCCATAGCATAAAATACCAGAAACAGAATTATTAAGTCCAAAGATGTTAACTTTATTAAGGTTTATAGTTGAATATTCAAAGGGTTGGTTGATCCTAACTTCTGAGACTGTGCTGAGCTCAGTTTCTTCCAACTGCCTGTTCATTGTTGCTGTGGCCTGTCCCTGCTATTCAGCTGTGAGATGGAGCTGCCCTGCATAGTGTTATAAGGTTAATTCATTGTTTGTGGAGCTGTTTGCTTGCAGCACACTGCATGCTGTAAAGGCTACCTGAGTGCCACAATTAAGACAATATTGTTAATATTTCATTTGGGCAAAGGGAAACTCAGGCATCCTAAGTTTACTGGTTTTGTTCTTTCAGGTAGTTTTTATGCATAGCTGTAGTTCACTGAGGCTATACTGTAGATAGACTCTAGCAAGATGAGACTCTTATAAAAGCAAACCCCCAGTGCCTCTGGGCAGATAGAAATGGACATCTTTCCAGGATATGTCAGTCAGACCTTCATTGAAGTGTCCTAATAACAGTGATAGAGATTTTGTTTGAGGTTTACTGTACTCATTAGTGACTCAGAAATCACCCTGCCTAGTTTATCACTATGTATATTTTAAAGAAGATGCTGGTTTGAGGTTCTGCCTCCTCCCTACCCCCAAGGCTACCCTTGGATATTACACAGTTGCCTTAGGTTCTCTGAATCATTTTATCAAATGTTAGGGAAAAAAAATAACCTTGGATAACTAGGTAAATGGGCCAAATTCTTGCAGAATTTGCAACTCTTGTGAAAAGAATAATCAGATCTAGTTAAATAAATTAATTTTACTTCACTCACAAATGAGAAGGATGAGAGTTGATTTAATAGTTTTTAGGTATCTGAAAGAGAGCTATTTTAGAGATGATGGTGACCAGGTTTACTTAGCCATTTATTATCAGAAAGGGAGAATCACTTAAACCACTTAAGTTGAGTTGTTGGATGTCTATCCTCCCCACTGTATGGAATTCTTTCACACTAGCAGGAGTGCTGAGAACCTGTGTGGGGTGGATGTGGCCTTACCTGGACACATGACTGGAGCTGCACTGTTCTCAGGGTGCTCAAAAGTCCAGAAGGATTCTGTGTCACTTTCTTCTCACCACTCAGACCCTTCAACTTATTACCCATCCTGTCAAGGTTGCACCCCTATGCTCATGCATGGATGACCTTAGGTCACATTTTCCAAAGTTGCCAGGAGGGTGTTTATTTTCTGAGATAGTGAAGGCTGTTCTTCAATAAAGAGGGGTGGGGTGGTGTATTTATGGCCAAATTCTGGAGGAAGGAATTTAAAACACTTTCTTTACTCTAACTTCACAGAATTTAGTATGAGATTGCAATATTAAGGTCCCTGATAGCAAGATTGGCAGCATTTTCCAAATGACAAGACTTTGAAGGCTTTTTAGAAAGCAAAGCACGAAGGGATAGCTCCCCACAGTGCGTGCTATCAGTCTGTGATGTTGTGCTTCTTCTTTCTGCAGTTCAGGTGTCCCTATCCCACCCACACTGCTGCAGCTGGCCCCTAATGCAGCTGCTTTTATTGAACTTATATTTATGGAGCTCTTGAAAAACATATATAAAGTGTTGCAGAAGAAAATAATATAATGAGGCAGTCTCTCTTCCCGTCTTTATTCTTTCCCCTCTCTAGTAATGCCGTTATTCTTTAAAAGGTGTATATTTAATTATACCTTCTCTTGCCCTAAAACTTTCTGTGGCTGCTTGTGATGTGCCTGTTCTACACCAGTGAACAGTGTAGCTCATGACAACATCTAGGCTGTGAGCACTGAGGTTGCTTTAAACTCCAAGCTGTTGTGGAGAGCAGGGTTGTGGTCCAGAGGGGCTAAGGACTTCTGCACAGCCTCCCGGCCTATCTGCTCATGGGCATCTCCATCGCATGGCTTCCTCCTCCTTCATTTCTTCATCTCTATTCCATGTATATGGTTTCTGGCCACCCCAACCCCCAATTCAGTCACTATATCTGCCTGTTTGCAGAGATAGCTCTTGGGTGATGGTTTCTTCTCCAGAGGCCTTGGGACAGTGACACTGCAGTCATCAAGGTCATGGCTATTTGCTTCTGTGGGACCAAGATGGATGGATGCTTTATGGTTCCTTTATCAAAATTTAACCAACAATAATGAATATGGTAGCATGGACATTTTTTTCCTTTCAGCTGACTTTTGTATTTTAGAATATTTCCAGAGCAGCATAAGTAAGATACCTCTTGGTTCTAGGAGCAGGATGATTGTGCATATTCCTACATACCAGTAGGCAGTGTCTAGGCTCTAGGCTCCTTCATATCAGAAGTAGGATGAGAAACCATGTTGGTGTTATCATACAAACTTTTTTCTTTTTTAAAAACATTTTATTTATTATTTCTGGAGAGAAAGGAAGGGAGAGAGGCAGAGAGGGAGAGAAACATCAATGTACAGTTGCCTTTCACCTGCCCCCAGCTACAGATCTGGCTGGAGACCTGGCTGGGAATTGAACCAGCAACATTTGGGTTCACAGGCTGGTGCCTTATCCACTGTGCCATCAGCCAGGGCTAAACTTTTTTTCTTTAGTAGTAAAATTTTTAAAAAATGAAAGGTGTTTTCCTTGCTTAGAAAATTAAGGATGCTTTCCTTGCTCTTTTGGAATTATGGTATCATGACATTTCACAGAGCTGACATAAGGAATAAAGATGAATTGTCTTCTATGCCAGGTGTTTTCACATATGCAGTCTCATTCAGTTCTTGCAACAGCCCTGGAAGGTGTGCATACTATCCCACATTTATCAGGAAAGCAATAACAGACTCAGAGAGAGCCTGCTTGATGCTCAGTTGATTAGTGGGTCACAATGCCATGGTTGAAACACAGGCCTGTGATGGAGTGGCATCTCAGTTGTTACTTCTGTGCTGCCTCAGCCTCCTCCTATGCCCATGGGAGAGCAGAGAAATGTCTATTTCCTTCAGAATCCAGTACAGGGTGGAAGGGACATAGGGAGAGACAGGAAATTCTAACTCCAAACCGAACATGCAGATAATGATGTTTCTGTTCTAACTTCAAAAATGCAGATTTTTTACATACCTACCTTTTGACAGAACCTCACCCATTTTTATGCCATCCTGTTTTTAGAATGATTTGAAGTGAAAGCAAGAATAAACTGGTGGTGATGGTGGTCATGTGAACGTATTTAATACCGTGGAATTGTACAGTTAGAAATGGTTAAAATGGTAAATGTTATAGTATGTATATTTTACCACAATAAAGATAAAAAATTTGAAGATAAAGAACCAATATTGTTGAACTTATCCAAAGAGCTCTGATCTGAGTGAGCATGGGTCTCAATGGAAAGAAGAGGGAGCAGAAAGACATGTGAGAAGGTATGTGTGAGGAAGAGGACCTTATTTGGCTTATGGGCAGGTTTGTGCTGAGGTGGTTGAACTCATGTTTGGACATGATGATGAACTGGTACTCCTTTAATACTGGGAGGAGCGGAAGTTCAGGTGGGACTGCTGGCTGCAAACACATAGATTCCCACTCAGCAAAGCAGAGGCCCTGCAGATATGCAGCTCCTTTCCCTTGAAGGCAGTTTGACAGCTATCTGTTCTTACTGGGGATTTATGTCCTATACAGAGCTTTGATCTTAATGTTTCTGCTGACCTCATACAGTGTACTTAGGTACAGATGTGATGAATGCAGTTGCCCCCAACCCTTGATATTTATAAAGTTGTCGGCCCCAGTACTGTGTTGGTGCCAGGTATATTGGTATAGATTGACATCCTAAGTAACAGTTCCACTGGCATGTTCCAGCATCTGGTTCTCCTTAGTTAAGGCTAGTGGTCAAGTTGGAGTTTAAGCCCGGAAATCCCTGGAGGCTACTTTCTGTGGAATGTATAGGAAGTGGGGTTAGAATCTCATGGCTTTTTTGATCATCGTAGGTTTTGTTGTGACTTGGGCTGATGTGTGGCCTCCCAAGTCATCATGTGTGATTTAGAAAGAAGAAAGGAGACTGGTGAAAGGTGCTGTGTAAATGGTGAGAAGCTGTAATGACCACCCCATGAGTGTTCAGCCTGATCAGGGGCAGGAGCCGGCATTCCAGAAACATCCCATATAAAAGGCAGCTGTTACTCAAAACATGGTGTTGCTGTAGTAGCAACCTTCCTTGTTGCTGGTTTAGGACCCCTGCCACTTTGCTTTATGCATCTTCTTGTGTTAATATTGTTTGAGTTCCTTCTTGTCTTCACACTAACTTCTGGCAGCTGGTGATATTTCTCTTTCTGAGTCTGCTGAGTGGTCTTTGACCTGGGACTCTTAGACTTAGTTTCCTTGCTTGTGCTGTGAAATCCAGCTTCTCTATGCACCTGGTTCCAGGTGTCTGCATCTCCCTGTCCTATATCATATTGTGGAGATAATCCTCTGATAGCCTGTACCCAGGCTGATGCTTGTACCATGGTGTGCCATTTCTAAGGCAGAAGTGGGTGGGCCTGTACACCCTACTCGCCTTTCCTAGTGTGAGTTGCCTTTACCACTGAAACTTTTGATTCCTTTTCCTTTTATTAAACATCTGGCCTTGAGCTGTACTGATTACCTCCTGCTGTTTTCTAGTCTTGACTAAGCATACCATGAATATATGCAGGGTATGGAGAGAGAGAAAATAATAGTAATTGAGTACTTTTATGTGCCAAGCAATGTTCTTTTTTTTGGGGGGGGTAACTTTTTAAAAATTTTATTGTTGTTATATTACATCCAGCCCCTTTTAGCTCCCTTCTGTCTCCCTCCCCACCCACCCATTCCCCCCAAAGTCAATCCCACCTGTTGTCCATGTCCATGGTTCCTTTATACTAGGTTCTTGTTTAAGCTGCTCCCCTTTCTTGCCTCTGCCTCCCCCTCCCCCCAACCCCTTTCCCCCTGACCACTGAAGGCCTATTCATTGTATTCATATATTTGGTTCTGTTTTGCTTATTGTTAGTTTTGCTCATTATTGTCCCGTAACGGGTGAGATCATATGATATTTGTCCTTCACTGACTGGCTTATTTCACTAATAAGCATAATACTCTCCAGTTCCATCCATGTTGTTGCAAAGGGTACAAGTTCCTTCTTTCTTTCTGCTATATAGAATTCCATTGTGTAAATGTACCAAAGTTTTTTGATCCAATCATCTACTGATGGGCACTTAGGCTGTTTCCAGCACTTGGCTATTGTAAATAGTGCCGCTATGAACATAGGTGTGCGTGCATAGGTTCTTATGAATTGGTGTTTCAGGATTCTTTGGGTATAGTCGAAGTAGTGGAATTGCTGGATCAAAAGGCAGTTCCATTTTTAGTTTTTTAAGGAAAAATATCAGCAAAATTCAAAGGGAACCAAGCAATGTTCTAAGAAACTTTTCTTGACATATAAAATCTCATTTAAGCCTCAAAACAGTTGTATAATAGGTACTGTTATGAAGCTCTTTTGACAGATGAGGAAACTGAGGCATGAGGTCACATGAATAGTCAGATGAATAGATGGGATTAGACTCTGCAGTCTTCAGAGTCAGCACAAATGATTGGACAATACGTTAAACGTAGTCAAGCCATCCTTTGTCAGGAAGTATTTCCCTTCGGTTTATCATTGTCCACAGAGACCTATGATCCAAATGCTGCTCTCAGAGAGGTAGTTTAATTCATGGATAAATGCATATTAGTTGTGTACTTAAGGGAACCTGTGAGGAGGTTTTTTGTTTTGTTTTATTTTTTACCTAAAAATGATAAAATCATAGCCTGTGTGCAAATAGTAGTTTCTAATAGATGGACTTACAGCTCTGTTTACCTTCTCTAATTCTGGGCTCAATTAGACAATCCCGGAACATGTCTTATCATTGTGATGGGGTCTTTCAGGGTGTTTGGAAGTCAGAACACTGCAACACTTGTGTTTCTTCCTGTGTTGTGTTGTGTGAAGCTTGGTGCAGCATCTATTATTCAACAATCTAGGTGGTGTATTTTCAGTACAAACTTTGTTTCTCAACAAAGTCCCCCCCCCCCCCCTTTAACAACATAAAAATGACCCTGGCTGGTGTGGCTCAGTGGATTGGTGCCGGCTGCAAACCCAAGGGTTGCTGGTTTGACTCCCTAGCCAGGGCACATAACCAGGTTGCAAGCCAGGTGTCCAGCCAGGTCCGTAGCTAGAGGCAGGTGAAAGGCAGCCATTCGTTGATGTTTCTCTCCCTTCCCTTCTCGCTAAAAATAATGAATAAAATCTTTAAAAAAACATAAAATGAACAATGAATAAAATTCTGGTTATTTGGATATGCTGGCTGATATTCCAAAATGGAAAAAAGATCTGTCTGCCTCATGCTTCTGGCTTGTTCCTGCACTGTGGTGCTCCATTCAATGCTTGAATGTTGGATGGCATCTCATGGTACAGAAAGGAAGTTACTTTGGACCTGTAACATGAGAATCCCAGTTCCACTCTGGAGAATGTAGACCACTATCTTCCCCTCACCCCTTTCCAGGGCCATTTGCCAAGGAAGCAACAAGGATAGAAGAGGGGTTCATAAGGTATGTGTTTTGGTCTAAGTCCTGCAATCTAGGGAAGTTACTTCATCTAAGTCTCAGGTTTTTTTCTTGCCTATGAAATTGGAGCCATGATCACAACTCCATATAGCTGTGTTAGCTAAAGAGAGCCAAGGTCATAGTGCTGGAAAAGGCCACCAGCTTTCCTTTGTGGTGTTCCTGCCATGCACTGGGAGCTGTGCTGTGAAGTGTCCTGGAGTTCTTTATGTGGAGGCAGGACTCAGAGATAGTGTGTCCAGGGTGAGGCTTCTCCATCTGGACCCAGGTCCCTGCTCTACCTGCTTTTAGTTTCTATTTCATGTGTCCATGGTGTGTTCACAGAGGGTGGGTATGACAGGGATGTAAATAACAACTTGCACAGCTTTATGTGAACATTGCTGACACTATTTTGGTGGGCGAGGTGCTGGAATTTATAGGCCATATGGGTAGAGGGGATTATCAATGGATTTGATGGTTTAATTCTGACTCTGTCCTGCCCTTCTATGAATTTGTGATTTGTAAAGTCATAGAATAGGACCTAATGTACAGTCTTCTTTTTTTCCCTTTTTTCATCCCTACCGTAGGACATGCTTATTGATTTTTAGAGAGAGGGGAAGGGAGGGAGAGAGAAGGAGAGAAACATCAACATGAGAGAGAAACATTGATTGGTTCCCTCTTGTGTGTACTCTGACTGGGGATTCAATCCCACAACTGGGCGTGTGTCCCTGACTGAACATCAAATCTGTGACCTTTTAGGTTACAGATGATGTTCCAACTAACTGAATCACACTGGCCAGTCTCTACTGTTTCTTTATTCAGTTTTGAACAATTTTACCTGGTTTTTATTTTATTATTGTTATTAATTTTGCATGCATGTGTGTGATGCGGGAGCAATTATTTTGTCAAAACTATTTTCTAATGTTAAATATCAATATGTTGGCCTAAGATAATTGATCAACTCTGGGAGAAGCTAACACTGGGAAAATTCATCCTTGTTCCTGTTTGTTCTCTCCCTCTGGTCTCCCAGGGCTATCCTATTGGAGACCTCCATCCATCTGCCTTGGGATTGTGCCCCCTACCTCTCCCTTCCTTTCCTGTCATTTGACAAAACTGTTTTCTGTTCCTTTAAGAAGCTTCTCTTGAAAAGTGATCCAAGTGGAAAGGGCACACTGGGCAGTGGACATGCAAGCACTGGGTCTGGCCAGTTCTACTGGGGAACTATGCACTTGCACAGATGCTTTTTCCCCCTTGAAACCATCCTCATCTGTAAGAGGAGAAATGTATAAACACCCACTTTCATAGGGGGTGATACAGAGCATATGAGAAATGCTGTGTAAATTTCAAAATGTTAAACAAGTGTAATAAATCTAATAATGATATTTAGATGACCAAGAGCCCTTCTCATCTTCTAAAAATGTTCTCATTTGAACAATCAGTTATTTCTATGATCACTGTATTTATGGCTAATGTCCTGACTTCAAGGGATATTCTTTCTGCATTGTCTCTGCAACAGCTATGGGTAAGGTTGGCTTCCTTAGGAATAGAGGGTTTCTAGTCTGTGAAACATGTATAATTAGAAGATAAACTCTGTAGCAACATGGCATGGTAGAATGGGTGGTAATCTCATGATTGCATCAGCCCTGGCTCCCTCAGACTTGCTATATGGTGCTGAGAGTGTGTGTCCATCTCTGCCTCTCAAGTGGACACCACTTCCCACATGGGTTTGTCATGAGGGGATCATGAGGTCTGTCAAAGTTCTCAGCAAACTCATACACACACACACACACACACACACACAAATGTTAATTGCAATTAATTTTTTTTTTAAATTAAGATTTATAAACAAAATCACCTACTAAATAAGTATGATGTTTCTGCTGTTGAATGAACTACTGAATACTGAATTGTGTACCTGGTCATGAGCACAGGGCAGAGATAGCTGTGGCAAAAGCTTCAGAAGCTTTTATTGATGAATGATAGAAGCTTATTAGACTTTTCCCATCAACAGGCAAATGAATAAATAAGATGTGGTGATATATACAATGGCATATTGGCAATAAAGAGAATGAAATCTAATTTGCAACATGAATGGGCCTAGAAAGTGTTCTGCCCAGTGAAATAAGTCAGACCAGGAAAATCAAATACCATAAGATTTCACTTATATGTTGAATCTAAAGAACAAAATAAATCAACAAACAAAGCAGAAACAGACTCACAGAGAAAACTGATGATTTCCACAGGGCAAGGGCTGGGGGACTGGATGAAAAAGGTGAAGGAACTAAGAAGTACAAATTGCAAATCATTAGTAATAGTCACAGGGAATTAAAGTACAGCACAGGGAATGTGGTCAATAATACTGTAATAAGTATGTACCTTCTGCCAGGCAGGTACTAGAATTATCAGAGGGATCACTTCATAAAGTAAATAAATGTCTAACCACTATGCTGTACTCCCAAAAGTATAAACTAATATTAAATGTCAACTGTAATTGGAAAGACAAGGCTGAGAAAGGGAAAGAATAAATTTTCACCTTTGGGGGAAAAACTCATCAGACTTAGTTTTTGTTTTTGTTTTTTAATCATTAGAGGTCTGAACTTCCAATTACACCACAGGTGAGTACCTTCATTTTTGGTCTTCATTAGTAGTGTTGTTTGTTTATTTGTTGCCCCTCTGTTGTTAATCATTTATTGTTGGCCAGGGATGGTATAGCAATGAAGATGAATTTGGTGTCTCTCTTAACCTTAGTGTCCTTCTTGCTTTATGGGAAGAGGTAACTAGTGCATGTGAACAGAATAGCTACAACTTGCCCCAGAAAGTCCGAATGCTTAGGAATGCACTGATGAAGCAATCACTCTAGGGGTTTCTAGGAGGCAGGCTCATAGGGAGGCATAGGAAGCCTGAGCTGAGCTCAGAGCCCAGGGAGGTTCCAGACAGAGGAGGAGGAGGGAAATTAAGGCAGAATCAGTGCAGGCACAAATGGCTCCATGGCCAGGAGTGTGTGGCAGTGGGGCAGTCAGAGTGAGGATTTGGCATTGATCTGCAGGGAAGGGAAGAGCCTTTGAAGGTTTCAGGACACAGAGTGTACGTTATTGAAGCAGCTGTGGCAGCATGTCCCTGAAAGAAGGAGGCAACAGGACTAGGCAGAAGGAAGTCTGTGCTTGGTCATAGATTATGCTCAGCTCAGGGGCATGTTTTTTTCAGTCCTCTCACCTTCCCTTTTTGATGTTTCTGGGCAAGGCTCACAGGCTTCTTTGGTCTGTTTATCTCGAAGGCATACTCTCTTCTTTGATCGTGAAGAACTTATTCCCCATTGCGCAAAGCCCAGACATATGGCTGAGAGATTTATGAGCACCTGTCAGCACTCAAGAGAGTGGAAAGAGGTTCTGCTGGTTAAAACAAAACAAAAAAACAAAGAGTTAAGATATGTGTATCATAGATTTAGTTTTTCCCCCAAAGTGAAAAATCCTGCAGCTAATAAGTTGTACAAGTTTAGCTGATGGAATGTAATTTTCTTACCAAAAATTGCATTGTTCATAAGCCATGTGTGCTTTTTATCTGATTGTCTAGATCGGGTGGCTGTGAGATGGCAGGCAGCTCTGTGGCATTTGCTCAGCTTGGTGTTTTGGAAGAAGGAATAAAAATGACCAAAACCAAGTTGTGATTGACATTCACATCTTTTTGTATCTGGATGGGGGAGACTATGTATCTTCCTTAAAAAGAAAATGATCGTCAAATGAAGTTGGCAAAATATTAGAGCCTCTTAGCAGAGAAATTCTATATTGAAGAATTAAGTGTGTCACCTTGTTTTATTCACTGAAATACTGTGCTTAAAAAGGACTGCTGTGTACACCTCTGGTGAGGAAGCTATGCCAGTAAATGAAGACCAAACTCACCTATTTCATTTGTAATATTGGTTGAGCTTCTAGTATGTGTCAAGCACTGGATGAGGTGAGCCTCCAGGGAGTGTAAAACCTGAGAGGTAACCTGGGCAAGGGAGTAAAAAATTAATCTTTACTTTGACCATTTCTATGGCACCGTCTAGGTTTACATAGTGGTGTCACCTGCGCTACATCAGGGGCATTAGGAAAGGGATTTCCATATGAAATGACTTATAAGCAAGCCATCAGAAACAGGACTTGCTCAAACTATACCAAAAAATACAGGAAGAGGGAAGGCTCCCAAACTATTTCTATGAGGCCAATATTATTCTAAACCCAAAACCAGGGCAAGACACAACTAAGAAAGAAAGCTATAGGCCATAATCTCTGATGATCATAGATACTAAAATTCTCAACAAAATATTGACCAATCGGATTCAGCAGTATATTACAAAGATCATACACCATGATCAAGTGGGTTTCATCCTAGGAATGCAAGGGTGGTACAACATTCATAAATCAGTCAATGTAATACACCACATCAATAAATTGAAAGATAAAAACCATATGATCATATCAATAGATGCTGAAAAAGCATTTGATAAAGTGCAGCAATCATTTATGATAAAAACCCTCAGCAAAATGGGAATAGAGGGAGCATACTTCAACATCCTAAAGGCCATCTATGAGAAACCTGAAGCCAACAGCATACTTAATGGACAAAAACTGAAAGCTTTCCCCCTAAGATCAGGAACGAGACAAGGCTGTCCACTTTCTCCACTTGTATTCAACATTGTCTTGGAAATTCTAGCTATAGCCATCAGAGAAGAAAAAGGAATCAATGGTATCCAAATTGGAAAGGAGGAAGTCAAACTGTCATTATTTGCAGATGATATGATAGTGTACATACAAAACCCGATGGGCTCCACCAAAAACTTACTCAACCTAATAAGCAAATTTAGCAAAATATCCAGAAATCAAAAGCATTTTTGTATACCAATAATGAAACAACAGAAATAGAAGCGAAAAAACAAATCCCATTTACCATAGCAACAAGAAAAATAAAGTACCTAGGCATAAACTTAACTAAGGAGGTAAAAGACCTGTACTCAGAAAACTACAGAACAATGAAGAAAGAAATCAAGGAAGATACAAATAAATGGAAGCATATACCATGTTCATGGATGGGAAGAATTAACATCATTAAAATGTCCATAATCGAGGAGAGAAGATGGTGACAGAGTAGAGAGCAGTGCTGATGGTGTTCTTGAGTACCAAAGCAGCTAGAGGACAAGATAGGGAGTATGAGGCATCTTCGGGACCCTAGGAATTGGAGCGGGCAGCATCTGGACACAGGGGAGCACAGCCCAGAGGCAGAGAAGGCCAAGCAGGACAGTAGGTGAGGCGTTCCCGACCGACCGGCCAGCAGGCTGAGGTCGGCTCTGGGCAGTGGCGGCTCTGCCCAGGGGGGTGCGTTTGACTGAGGCCAGCTCTGGGCTCCCTGGCGACTGGAAGTCTTAACAGTGAAGTGCGGGCAGCAAGGGCAAACGCCATAGGGAACGCAGAATTGAACTCTTCCAGGAGAGGGACTGTGTGAGAGACTCCGGCAACAGGGAGAGGAGGCTTTGCGCAGGGATAGAGGCAGAGGAGAAGAGTCCTGCGGGAAGCAGGAGCTGGTGAATGGGGAAGTGCACCGAGTGGGGCTGCGAGAGGGCCGAAAACAGTGCTGCTGGGCCACCAGGGAAACAGCAGTTAGAAGCCCCTGCGAGGGGGGAGGACCAGCCCTGCGCAACCACACAGGCTCCCAGGCTCCGTGGAAACTCCAAATGGCGAGCCTGCTAGTTGGGAACTAGTAGCAGGGGCAACTGACCTGCCATTGCCGCAGACAAAGGCCGCACCGCCCACGCCTGGGAGGGGCTCATTACAGAGGACTCTTAAAGGACTCCTCAGAGAGCTGGTTGGCTTGGAGGAGTGGTGCCCACCCCAGAAGGGCAGGACAGTGTTGACAGACAGGGGTGACCTCCTCCTGGAACTGCGGGGGCGGGGTCAATCATCACAGGGACCAGCAAAGTTGTGGGCTGCCCTGCAGGGGTGCTGGGTGCTTGTCCTGGGCAGGAACCTCCACCAGGAGTGGGAGGGGGCTCCCTGCGAGATCCAGAATACTGGCAGCCCTAACACCCAGCCAGGCTGCTGAAGGCCCAGCCTACCTGGGGGCGGACACTCAGAATCAGCCCTGATTGTGACAGAGGACCTGCCACACACCAAGACCAGCTAGAATATAGACTATAGATTGTAAAGTCCTGACCAAGAAAAAGAGGCAGCCTCCGGAAAGGGATTGCTGCTAATCTCAAGCACCTGAGTTATACCAAGAGCAATATGAACTATTAATCCCCAACATATCCTTTGCAAAAGTTACTTCTCACATGTTCTTAATCCCCCCCATACCTCAATCCACCTAAATGCCCAAGACCCTCCCCCTACTCTCGAATTGAAGTCTACTCACTCTGTGGCTATAACACATTCCCAGTCCTCAATCTAAGTATTCCTCCCTTCCCCAGCCACCTAAACCCTTTATTCTTTTCTTCCTTCCTCCTTTTTTTTTTTTTTTTTTTTTTTTTTTAATTTTTTTCTTTTCCTTTTCTTCCTGGTAAAGCCCACAGGTTCTGGCTCCACCTGGACCAATCAGAAATCATGAAGGGGGAACAGACACCTAAAATCTTTCTTTATTAATATCGATTTCTCTTTGTCTTGTGACTTTCTTCCACTTTTTTTTCCTTTCTTTCTCTCTTTCTTTCTCTCTTTTTTCTTTCTTTCTCTCTTTCTTTCTCTCTTTCTCTCTTTCTTTCTCGCTTTCTCTCTCTCTTTCTTTCTTTCTCTCTTTCTTTCTCTCTTTCTTTCTCTCTTTCCCTTTCTTTCTTTCTTTCTTTCCTTCCTTCCTTCCTTCCTTCCTTCCTTCCTTTATTCCTTTCTTTCTCCTTTCTTTTCTCCCTGATAAAACCCACTGGTCCTGGCTCCACCTGGACCAAACAGACACCATAAAGGATGAACAGACACCTAAACCTTTTCTTTATTAATATTGATTTCTCTTTCTCTTGTGACTTTCTCCCTTTATTTGTTTCCTTTTTTTCCCCTCTGCTAAAAGCCCTCAGGTCCAGGCTCCATCTGGACCAGTCAGGGATTATTAAGGGTGAACAGCCAACTAAACCCTTTCTTCTTCTTATTATTATTATTTTTATTTCTTTCTTCCTTTTGCATTTTTTTTTTTGTTTGTTTGTTTGGTTTGGTTTGGTTTTCTGTTTTTGGGTATTTTTTTTATTGTTTGTTTGTTTGTTTTTGTTTTTGTTTCTGCTAAAAGCCCACAGGCCCAGAATACAACCTGACATCCCAAATAAAGGACACACCAAGAACAGCAAGTGGAGAAAATCTGGGAGATGGCAATATTGAACTCCACAAATCTCCTATCACAGAAGGGTGCTCAACTAAGGCAAGGAAGCAAAGCAGGTTAACCCAAGGAAAGAACAAAAATAAATAAATAAATAAAAAGCAAGAACGGACACCCAAAATGGGGAAAAAAAGAATGAGTCCATCACCAAAAGGAAAGGAAGAATCCTCAGAAAGAATACAAAATGACACAGAGGCACCTGGAACATCAGATAAGGAATTCAAAAGAATGATGATAGAGAAGCTCAGTGAGCTCAGCCACATCAAAGAAAACTGTAAATAACTCCAGGAGAACTACAAAGAACTCCAGGGGAATTAGAAAGAACTCCAGGGGAATTACAAAGAACTCCAGGGGAATTACAAAGAACTCCAGGGGAATTACAAAGAACTCCAGGGAAGTTACAAGGAACTTACTGAGAACTACAACAGCATGAAAAAGGACATGGAAACTATCAATAAGTGCCAGCAGGAAATGAAGAATACAATTTCTGAATTGAAGAATACAGTAGAAGGAATCAACAGTAGGCTAGAGG
>PVIW01009749.1:0-49563 GCA_004026585.1 Noctilio leporinus | reverse complement strand
TAAGGCGCCGGCCTGCAAACCCAAAGGTTGCAGGTTCGATTCCCTAGCCAGGGCACATTACCAGGTTGCAAGCCACGTCTCCAGTCAGGTCTGTGGCTGGAGGCAGGTGAAAAGCAACCATACATTGATGTTTCTCTCCCTCTCTGTCTCTCTCCCTTCCCCTCTTTCTAGAAATAATGAAATAAAATCTTTAAAAAAAATAAAAATTAAATTAAAAAAAAATATTGTGGAAGGGAAAGCATAGGTCTTTTCAGGCAGTTATCTAACTCTACTATTCATGCCATATGTGTACAAGCATTCTCACATACATTGCTTCATTAATTCTTTCATCATCTGTATCAGGTATTAAGATCATTCCCACTATATAGAGGAGAAGGCTGACTTTCTGAGAGATGAAGTGATTTCCCAAAGCTTTAGAATGTGATTTCATTTATAGATTTGTATTTTTAATATGAGGTTTCTTTATTGGGATATAACTTACACCCCACACAATTCACCGATTTAAAGAATACAGGTCAGCAATTTTTTAGTATGTTCACAGAGTTATGCAATTATCACCATAATGAGTTTTAGAACATCTTTCCCCCCAGAAGAAATCTTGCACCCATTAGCATTTACTCCCCATTTCCTCCTAGCCCCTTCCAGCCCTAAGCAACCACTAATCTACTTTCTGTCTCTGTAGATTTGTCTGTTCTGGACATTTATTATACATGAAATCACACACTATGTGGTCTTTTGTAACTGGCTTCTTTCATTTAGCATGTTTCCCAGGTTTATCCATGTTGTAGCATGTGCCTGTAATTTATTTTTATTGCCCAGCAATATTACATATACCACATTTTATTTATGCATTCATCAGGTGGTAGAGATTTTTATTTCCATTTTTGGCTTTTATGAATAATTCTCATATGAACATTTTGAATAAGTTTTTGTGTGAACATATGGCTTTCTTTTTCTTGGGTGTATACCTCAGAGTGGAATGGCTGTGTCCCAGACTAACCTATGCATATGAGGGTCCCAATTTATCTACATCCTTCCTAACACTTTTTATTTATCTATTTTATGATAGTGGAACTTGCATTTTGAAACATGGCTATTTCTGCCAACTTCAATGCTTCTATTAATAAGAAATTAGATAAGAGATAGAGGCTTAGGAAAATTTTTAAAGGGTGAAATTTGTCTTCTGTGCTCCTTCCCCCAGGTACACATGGCCTTTCACTACTATCTAGATGCCCAGGAACCAGAAGCTGTGGTTCCCCAGGAAAGCTATATCCCCTTGGCTTCACTTCATGTTCCAGGCTCTTCCTGATTTCTCCTTTCTTGATGCTCCACAATAAATGAGTGTGTGCTGGAAATTTTGAGCCTTCTTTTTTGACCCATTTATTTTGACCCTGTGTTCTTTCTGACCTGAGAATTTTTTGACCCCTGTGTTTAGAAGTAGAATGTTTTCCATCAAAATTATGTTTACATGAATAAATACTCACTTAAAAAGCTGTTTTAGAGTTCATTTCTATTTTTTTTGAATTTTTTTTTTAAAGATTTTATTTCATTATTTTTAGAAGGAGGGGAAGGGAGAGAGGCGGAGAGGAAGATAGACATCAATGTATGGTTGCTTTTCACCTGCCTCCAGCCACAGACCTGACTGAAGACCTGGTTTGCAACCTTGTTATGTGCCCTGGCTGGGGAATCGAACCTGCAACCTTTGGGTTCACAGGCCATAGAGTTCATTTCTATTAAGCTACTTTAATTCCTTGATAAAATTTTTATCCCAAGGTATTGAGACATTTCCAATTTTTTTCTATTTTGATTTTTTTAATTTACTGAAATTCTTTTCATAGAATCAATTATATCCCACATAAGGTTTAAATGAAAATGTTATGTGGGGGATTTTTCCTTGGTGCTCATATCAAAACTTGACTGATTATAGTTTCAGCAGCTGCAAGGTTTCTTTTATAGCCAATATTTGTACCAAATCCAGTTGTCTCAGGTCAAATTATTCACACCTAAATTTAATCAAATAATTGGATTCTTAGTTAATTTTTAGGCAGTAAAATGGAATATGTGCCCATTTAACTGTTAGCAGTGTTAAGTGTTGATTACTTCTGCCAAGTCCAATTTTCCTTTGTTCAACATTTGTATGTTTCAATGTGAGTATCAAGACATGATCCCTCAGTCAGATTTTCAACTTTACCAAGTTTTACCATGTGTAGTTTCAACTCTTGTCATTTTGTTTTATGCTGACCATTCCTACCAAAAATATATAGCATGAATTCGAGAAAGGACAGATATGCTTGTTTTTTATTTTTTAGCTAGTTCACAAGAAAACATGAAAGGTTTCCCTCAGCTATGTCAAAGTTGCTCTGCTAAGAATTATCTGTATTGATGCCCTAATTCTTTAATATATTTCCAATTGATATGTGCGCCCTGTACCAACAGCTCACGGTCATGGCAGAGCAAATAGCAAATGGTAGAATATTCTTGGGGTCCAACATTCCTGAATTAAAATATTCTAAGGGTTAAAGTAAATCAATCAGAAAATTAATCTGTCCTATACCTGGCTTGTCACTGGAATCAGCTGGAGAATGTCTTTAAAACATACAGTTTCCGAATCTGCTTCTTCCCATCTCTGTCTGTCCCTGGCCAGCAAACTCTCACTTCGTATGTCTGGGATAGGTTCTCAACATTCGTAACTTTTTTCAAGTTCCTCCAGTAATTCTCATTTCTATCCACAAAGGTTTGAGAGTCTCCTGGGTTAAGTGATACCCAGAAAGAGGCTGTCCACGTAGGTCATACATCTGTCAGAATACTTTTATAACTTTCTATAGAGACGTAATTGATGTATGGCATTATATGATATAGTTTCAGGTATACACATAATGAGTTGATATGTTAATATATGGCTAAATGATCACCACAATAAGTCTAGTTAACACCTAGTTACAAAATTATTCTTGTGATGAGAACTTCAAGGTCTACTCTCTTAGCAACTTTCAATTTTATAATGCAGCATTATTAACTATAATCACTGTGTTGTACATTACATGCCCAGGGCTTATTTATGACAGGAAGTTTTTACCATTTGGCCCACACTACCACTACCACCCCTGCCCAGCCTCTGGGAACTCAATTTGTTCTCTCTTATCTCTGAGTTAAATTTTTGTTTTTAAGTTTATAACTTGAACTTACAAAAAATAGGACATTAAGGAGGAAAAAGAAGGCTCCTGGGGGACAAGGAGGAATGAATGGGTGCACTAACTGGAAGGGCCCAGCACAAATGTAAACAGCAAACAAGCAGTGGTCATCAATTTGAAGGTTGAGAGAAGGAAGGGAAAGTGAAGCAGCACGTTTCCAAATCCAAGTTCTCAAGCCCCAAGCACTATCGAGTCCATCCTCTTTTGTGGCTCTTATTCTGTGTTTCCTAGTGTGAGGAAGACAGTTAAAGGGGATAGGCTGTGCAAGATGGTGCCCTGCTCAATGCCTACATTGTTGGGTAACTTAATATAGCAAACATGACTCTCAGTCTACAATTCAAGGTGGAAAAAAATTAGAACTTGCTTACTGTGATTCAACTTATTTTCTATTTTTGTGATGCCCATTCACTATAGAAAGGAAAACAAATTCATTCAATTTAAGGTTTTCCTTCTTTTGCCCCAACATGGGTCTGAAGTAAATTGGTAGAGCAATGGTGTTGGTGCCCAGGTAAGGGGAAGGCTGTAAGTCACCGGCAGAGGCAGATAAGCCTCCTACTGATGCCACCACGCATGTACCAAAAGGGTATATATGAAAAGGCTTAGTACCTACATAACTAGTCCTTTCCAATGAGACCTGAGAACAGTCTTATGTTATTGTCGCTTTCTACAATCCAAGACTCAACGCTCAAGGGCATGCTGCAGTTTCTGTTGTGTATCACCAAGAAAAGTTGCTTGGTAATTATACACTTCAGCATACCACCTTAATCCAGTAGAGTATTTTGCCATTTGGGACTGTAAAAAGTAGTTAGGCTAGGGAGTGAGATCTTAGAGGGATTGGGTACCCATTCACCAGTCCCTATGAAAACTGTCTATGAGTTCCTATTAGATTAGTCCCAGTGATCATGAGACCTAAGCGCAAAGCCTTTGGCCCTAGTCACTAAAGTTCCTCAGACAGTTTCACAGGTCTCAGTTGGTACCCCTACCACTAGATGAATCGCTGGGTATTGACAAGTACAAAACACAAAATATAAAAGTTTCTTTGCACCCTGGTTGGTGGTACTGTGGATAAGGTGCCAGTCTGAGAACCCAAAAGTCGCTGGTTTGATTCCCAGCCAGGGCACATAACCAGGTTGCAAGCCACGTCTCCAGCCAGGTCCATTGCTGGAGGCAGGTGAAAGGCAACCATACATTGATGTCTCTCTCATTCTCTGTCTCTCTCCCTTTCCCTCTCTCTGATAATAATAAATTTTTTTAATTGAAAAAAAAAAAAGTTTCTTAGCTACTGTTAAAGCAATAATGTTATGGGGGGATAAAAAGCTACTGGAAGACCAGGAAACAGAGACACAGTAGGAAGGATGTATTTGTAATCATACAAGGGGAATAACTAAATGAAATCTATTTGTAGATAGATATTCAAAAGGTCCTAAACATTCTGGTTGTGTCCATGCCCAAGCTTTACAATGTTCTCAAGACGTTGGGTTTGGAAAATATGTAGTGCAGCAGAGATAGACTCTGAAATTTTACTGACATGTTCTGCCAATGCTTGTTTATGATAGTTTTAAATTTTTTCTTTCCAGAGTGGATCATAGCATATAATATGTTTGAGAAGGTCCATCTCAGCAACTTGAGGCAGGCCAAGACACCATCTTGGTGCCACCATAGCTATCTGAGAGGAGAAAACCATGTGATCTTTTCCGATACACTTCTTCCAATTCAAATGCTTGATGCTGAAGTTAACTCAAGACCTGATGCCAATAGTTAGGAGTTAGTTTTGGCTCTGACTCTTGGACTAGTTGGACAACCTACAGGTGTTAAAGCAGTTCATTTGTATTGTAGTCTGCTAAAGTAGATTCTTGAGTGTTCTTTTTACTGTCAGGCTCAACCTTAATATAGCCAATTCCTTTGGAAGAAACAAGGCATCTAACAGGAGTTTTATATGACTGCCATGGTTTATTGCAATATCAAATGTGGTTAAGAAGCAGAATTGCTTCCGAAGCATACCTAAGTTATGAACTACTCCAAAAGCATATTTGCTACCTGTATAGATACTCACTTTCTTATCTCTACCTAACTAGCAGGTTATTGTAGTATGTACTACAATTTCAGCCACTTGTACAGATTTAGCCTCTAGGAAAAGATAATATTTGAGTATGTGTCTAAGTGAGTTGTGATCGCATACTGAGCTTCATAGCCTTCTTCTTTAGTTCTCAAATAGGCTCTATTTATAAGCAGTTCTAAATCTGGGTTATTTAAAAGAGTTTCAAGGAGACCAGATGAGGCAAGGAACTCCGGAGTCAGTGCATGACATTTGTGAGTCTCTCCTTCCTCTGGGAAAGGCAGCTGGGGCCTGGGCCCAGGGCTACCATAGTGAATAGAAATATGTTTGAATGAAAAGGATTTCATATAAGATCAGTCTAGCATCAGAAAAACATTGAGTGTTTTCAGATAAAAATGAGGTCTGAATGACATGAAGGACCATAAGATTAAGCAGAGATCTTAAGACTAAGTCAGTAAAACCCTCAGTTAACTGCTGCTACAGCCACTGCACACGAAGACTTTTGCTGTAGGGTAAAATGAGAGACTATTTTAAGTAATGAGTGGCAGAAGCCCACTGAACTATTTAGTTAGAACCTTCACTGGTTGGCTTTGGATCTCCCATATACAAATAGAAAGGTGCTATAGCAATTGGAGAATCCAAGGATAAAGGCTTTTGAAGGAAAAATTATTTTTGGTTTGGTTTCTTTTTGTTTATTTGTTTTTGTTACAGAAGGGCCTCAGTCTCAGATACCAACATCAAATCTGCACCAACATTAAATAATTATTCTCTTCCATGGAGTTTCAGAAAGAGGTTACCCAGCCCACAGTTAAGAGGGGCACCACATTTGCAAATAGATCTCACTCCCAATGAATCCACCATGGTGGCATCACTATGCAGAAAAATACGTTGACTAGGGAGTATCTGAAATTCTTATCATTGATGTGTTTTGGTTACTGCAGGGAGGTAATGACAGAAAAGTGGGAGCACGGTAGTGTGTAGATCTGATAGCAACTAAAAGAAGAGCATCCTAGATATTTTGCAGTTACCTGAAAATTGTGTTTATAATATTAAATCTATATTCTCTCTTTTGTTCTAAAGACAATTATGAACAAACCAGAGGATCTACTTAAAGAGGAGACATTTATCACACAAATTTTGTCCTTTATCATTTTAGGGACTGTCTTTCAAGTTATTGCAGAATAAGCATTTTTCCAGTGTCCCTTCTCCTTATAATACCCACAAGTACCTTTGTCTAGACCAGCCATAGAGATGTTTATTCTTGGGTTTATCTAATTACTTAATCTGAATAACTATTAATTTAACCCATAATTTTGTCTGAGCCAAAGTATCTTCATAGTGCTTATCAAACTCTTGTAATTCAGAGAGAAGGTAATCTGCCATCTTCTACTTTCTAACCAAATCTAACTAAATCTTTTACCTCGAGTTTAAGACCATCAACAAAAAAGATGATCACACAATTCTGATATCTTCCCTCCTATTGAGAAAAGAGTATTGTGGAAGGTATACACTGTCTCTGAAATTAAGAATCAATTATTTTTTTTTCCTCCTTACATACATAACTCAATTTTGACCAGCCATTCATTTCAGACAGAAGGAACTCAGGAATAGTTACTAATAGATACTGCCTTACTGTAATACTTTTTATATACACCTCCAATTAAATTTTGTCTAATTTTTATGTCATTTCAGTAGTCCATTCATCCTGCTTTTCAGGCTCAGTTCTACATTCCAGCTCCCACAGAGAGATGAGCTCATTTATAAACATTAGGGATTCCCAGACTATAAATTCCTAAGACAATGTTTAAATTCTTCAATTAAATTGTAGATCATTTTAGAGAGGATCAGGAAGTCCTAACTTTCATTATGAAAATATGATTTACCAAGGTTTAAAACTGTAAGATAATTTCCATCTACATTAAAAAATATCATGAAGGTTTATTTTCCAAGGAAAGGATTGTACTCAGGATGGGGCAATGGTGGACAGGGAAGGGGGTTGACAGAAGCACAAAGGTTGGGCAGGGGGAAGGGGGGTGCCCAGCAAGGAAAGTAGGTTGAGATACAAGGGGTAAAGATGAGCCAATACAAAGATGGGGCAGAAGGGGAAAGAGAGTTTAAGTCTGGATGTTTAGATCTTCCACATTTTTATTAGCTTTTCTTAAGAAGTCCTTAAGTAATTTTATATTTTTGTTATCTTGTAGAATTTTTGCCTTTAAGAGGCCTCTTCGTACAAGTTAAAATTTTGTTGAACATTGAGTATTTGAAACCTTTGAAGCCTTTTATGCTAAAGTGCCATATAAATGGGTTGTATCATTCATATTCCAGTTGCTCATAATGGTCACTAAAGTTCTGAAATCCTCTAGATCTTCCAATGTTTAGTGCTATTGGCTTTATAAAGTTAATTTTATATTCAAATGGCCTGAACAAACTAATAAAATACCCTTAGGACTATGGCCCCACAATGATCATGAAAATCTCAGTCTCTAGAATCAATCAAACTAAGAGATGTAGATGTATACCAAGAACAATAAAGAGGAAAATAAAGTCATAGACAGTGCTTCACAGCCAAAGAGTCAGGCACTGGTCTCTGATCCATAGAAGGGCTCACTCCACTTCAAAGTAGCCTGAGCTGAGCAACAGAGGAGCCAGTCCTGTCCTGGTCTCAGCAACAAAACTTTGGAAGAAAATCAACTAGAGATCCATTAGCATAAGGCCCTGAAGAAAGGCTCCAAAGGAGCCTTCTAACTTGGAGAGGACAGCGGAAAATTTTGTATGGTTTTAGCAGGAGGGAGTTGGCTAAAATTCAACTAGACTTAGCAGAATGGGAGTTGGCTGAAGTCCAGCTAGTTTGAGAAATGGAAATAGAGGGATTGTTCTTGTGGAATAAGAGTCATTGTTTGGTCAGTCTAGATTTTATTGAGAGAAGTGAAGTGGAAGAGTTAGGGGCTAAAGTCATATACAAGAGGGAATGGAAAGGAATAGCTATGGGGTGAGGGTAAGGATACAGGGATTTGTGAAGGGTACAATGGAAAGTGCTCCAATCTCAAGTCACTTAGGGTCTCTCACATACAACAGCAGTAAAACTCGTTTTCACAGCAGCCTAAATGCCTTCATTCAAAGTGATTTCCAATGAAGTGACCATGTCAGTGAAGGCAATGCCTTATAGCAAAACTCTCCTGAGTAAGGCTTGTTAAGCTACTGAAGTAAGCTGCGGTTGGGGGGAATCTGGAAAAATAAAAGGAACATTTCTTGTGATTTCCTCTTCTTTTTTACAGGTAATTCAGATTTGTCAGGAATTCTGCAGGATGGGGCTCAAATGAACAAAGGTAAATCCAATGAATAAATTCCTTCATATTATTGCATATCCACATAAATGTGAAAACCTTTTAGAATTCAGCACTGTTCTTTTTTTATTCTGTCAAAATCCCAGGATAATGAAGCATAATTTTGAGAGGAAGAGAATTCAAAGTGCTTGGATGTTTGCTTATTTTGGTTCAGTGGAATGCTGGCACTCTTAGAAGATCAGCTCTTAAGTATGCGGCATTGGAATGGAAGTCAAGTAGGAAAAAGCATTGGTTCTTCTTACATAAACCTCAGTTGAATATAACTTTCTCGTGACATTTCAGACTCCCCCTATCCCCTTCCCATCTTGGATAGAAATAAGTGAAAAGATAGTACTAAAAGAAGGGACAACATTCAAAAGATTTCCCAGATGTTTTAAAACCTCAAAAAGCATTCAATTCTGGTTCAATCTGGAGTATAAATTAGTCTACTTATTTTTGTTTTCTGAATCATACAACTGGTTCTTGAACTGAATGTTCATCCGTGCCCTTGTGAACAGTTCCACCACAGTTAGAGGTAAAATTATTGGAGAAGCTTCCACAAATCTGAGTCACTGAGGGAAATCATGTTATTTTTGTCCTTTTCTCCTCTTCTTGATTAAAAAAAATGTACTAAAAACACTGTTTTTGCCATAATTTCAAAGAAGGTCAGAACGTTTATGGATCTTGGCAAAAGTAGATCATTTAAGTAAGTATGTATTACAACTTTGAGACAGATGTAGAGTTAACATGCTGTAGGTGTTACTCATCCCTTAAGAGTCTCATGAAATAGAAAACCCATTCATTATTAAATTTAAGTCTTGTTTGAAGTTTATTTGAACTTATTTTTTTTCAATTTGCATGGAAAGTATAAAAACTGACTCGTCCAAACCATTCATTTAATTGCTTTTGACTGCTCAGTGAGTGCACCATGTACCAGGCATGACAGTATTTTGTGAAATAGCAGAAAAACAGGACACTATTGTCATAGTTTAACACAAAACTCATCAGGGCCAGAACATTGATGTTCAGTATTTCATTCTTGTATTCTTGAAAAGCTTTTTGAATAATCATGTACCTATATGCACAAGTAGCTCCTTTCAGAATATATATTTTTCTCCTTTTTGTTTGCCATTTAACTGCTACATTCCACTAAATGCAATATTTAGAACATCTTTTTATTGCTCCAAGAACATAACTATTGAGGTTCTACCATTTTAGTGCTAGTCTTTAAAATTTATACAGAAAAAGATAACTTTTTGTACCCAGAAGAAAGGGCCTTCTTTTTTTATAAAGAGAAAAGTTCTATACGTTTATTTCAGCCAAATTTTGAGGATATGCCCAAAAAGATCTCAATGGATTGAGAAAATGTTCCAGAGAATGGCAGTTTTATAACTTATTTTATATATTTGGAATCAAAGGAGAAATGTAAGGAAAAGGTTATGTGAAATCTGTTGATGGTAATATACGAAGGCTGGAGACAACAAAGTGGAAAAATCTCTAGGTTTGGCAGAAATGTATTGACAAACCTGTAGAGAATTTTTATGAGTTTATTTATATGGGTCAGGCTGACTACAGGTATCCAGAAGTAAAACCTCAAATGCTATCAAAAAGGGTCTTTTCAAGGTAACTCAATTTAATAAGCTTCTATCATGGTTAAGTGACTGAAATTGTGCTGAATCTTACAAATACTCTTTAAAAAATGAAATTAGCTGATTTGCTTATGGGTACAAGAACATTTACAAAAAAAGATATAACAGAAACTGAAAATAAAACAAAACTTTACCAATGTACCAAGTTAGGAGTTCAGGTAAGTCTTTGGTTAAAATTGCTTCATAGGTAAATTTTATCTTCCTTTGCTCTCTTTATCTTTCTTGATGTTATTTTCTCTAGCTGTGGACACACTTATTCAATCAATTGTATAAACTGATTCATACTAAGGTGGACTTGATAAAATCACTCAATATTTGTTGAACATCTCCCATGGACCGAACTCTGTACTTGGGACTATAAACTTTCTTACTTTGATCTTCAGACTCTCTCTCACCATATCAGTGTTGTCTGTAAGCTTGTTAAAAATACAGAATCTCAGACCAACTTAATTGAATGCACATTTTAACATAATCCCCAAGTGATTTGCAAACACATTAAAATTTGAGACACAGTGATCTGATGCAATGATTCTCAAACTTTTAGCTTAATCAGATTCATCTGAGCAGTTTGTTCCGGGGTCCACATTTGAAGAACCTCTAGCCTAGAGGCTATAAGAGGCCAAAAGTGACCTTTTCCCTTAAGCATTTTATAACATAGCTGGGGAGCAAATTGATCACCTGTTGAATAATGAAGTAACAAATGAATGTTAATATGTGTGATTCTTTACTTTCATGCAGTGGAGTTTTGAGAAGGGAAAGAGTAGCATTGAGTTACCAGGAAAAATTTCACTGCCTATGAAAATGGTGGTACAACTAATAGAATAGGGAAAGGTACAAAGTATGGTTGATTTGTGAGGAGGAAAAAATGATATGCTTCACAACAGATATATTGAGCTAAAGAGGCTGATAGACCATCATTAATACTGGAAATGTATGATCCTAGTGCAACTAAAGTTAAATTTAACAACTATATGCACCTTGAGGGCAGGAAACTTAAATTACTCACTTGTCTATCCTCAATGCTAGTAGTATACCTGACACACAGGAGGCATTCAGTAGCTTTTTACTGACTTAACGCATACATGAATTTAGATGTGCTCCTTAAACCCACGACTGTCCACAAATTCCATTTACATGCATTTACTCATGGAAAGAAAAGAGCAGGAATAAACAAAAGCTTGATCTGATACTATAAATCTTTAATAGTGGATTTTCCCTGAGGAAGCCAGAAGAAAAATATTTTTGGTGGAATACATGTAACTTACTACACTATGATTAAGGCTAGTATATACAGAACTCTGTATATTAGTTTCATTCTAGATTTTTGTTATATTTTTCATGTTTTTAGAGTAAAAATTGTTAGCAATCTTAAACTCTCCCAGAATGCTTTTAAAGTGAAATTGAACCATATTATTTTCCCATTATTGTTATAGAAAAGCACTGGGAGCTACTGCATTCAAAGTCTTCTTCTCCAAGCCAAGAAAAACCTATATATTGTGGCAAGTTTTATAGAGAGAAATGTGGTTTCTAGCCAATTCTTCTATAACCATCCATCACACCTCTCAATTTCCATTCTTTCTCCTTGGAGTCTAGTTTTTATACACAATGTTGAGTTGGCTTTACTGCTACTGTGCACAGGAGAATTCTCCTACAATAAACTAAAGTAGTATCTGGGTGAGTATGTTCCATTGCTGTTAAAATAATGCTTTGAATCCAAAGTAATATTTACTGATGAGGATCTTGTGATATGGTGTGATATTATATCTAGGTCATTTAAAGTAATAAAGGATTATTAAATATGTGGTTCAGTTTTCAACAGAATAGATAAACGAATAGAAAAAAGAAAGTCTCAGAGCACCCTTGTCCCCTTTGAAACAAAATGGGTAAATTGCACATACAGTTTCAAAGAATCAGTTTTTATGCCTGAGTTCCAATCATATATATCATTATTTTTTAACATAAGTATGCTGTAGTATACCTGTAACATATAAACAACTTGAGTAAAAAATCAATTAAACTTGAAATATTTGCAGGTATTTGATTTAGTAACCAGTTTTTGTCTACTCTATTATAATAATCAGACAGTTTTTATACCCACAAACATACCATGCACTCCAGTCTTACACAGAAATGAATATCCCACTCTTATACTATTGTACCTTCTGAACAGAATCGCCACTTCTATTACTTTGAAGGCCATTACAGGAAAACTCTGTGGCTCTTAAATACTTTATAGGACATAACTAGCAAAAAATAAAATAATTGGAAAATAAAAACTGTTTAGGGAAGCTGACCTACTTCCATCATCAGAATGGCATTAATCCTAGATTCATTTAGGTTAGAAATCCATCTTCTTTTTAATATGTAAGTAGTAGCACTTTGAAGGTTATGTGACTATTTGCCATACATATTAATATTATTTGCTTGACCCTCTTTAAGAGGGCTAAGGTAAATTGCACTCAGGGTTGGGAGTTTCGACTGGAGTAGGGGAAGCAGATAACCATAGCATATGGAACCATGGGGGAGGGGGAATTTATGTATTAATAGCATGTTGCAATGGAGCACCTAACATAGCACAGAAGTATTAGAATTGAGGCTAGATGACAGGAGAGAAGTGTAAAAAGCAAAGTGAGGAAATGCTAAAATTAAATTTCATGTGCTACAAAATTTTGTTACCTTAATTTAAAAATAGGAAAGCAAGCCCTGGCTGGTGGCACGGTGGATAAGGCACCAGCCTGCGAACCCAAAAGTTGCCGGTTCGATTCCCCAGCCAGGGCACATAACCAGGTTGCAAGCCAGGTCTCCAGCCAGGTCTCCAGAGGCAGGTGAAAGGCAATTATACATTGATGTCTCTCTCCCTCTCTCCTTTCCCCTCTCTCTGAAAATAATAAAATCTTAAAAAATTTTTTTTTGATAGGAAAACAAACATTTTGTTCTTTACATACCCCGAAGACCCTTTTTCTTAGGATGCAGAGTTTGGATTAGTATTCAAAAAAAAATTTTTTTTAAAGGATTTTATTGTTTCTATCTTTGGTTGTTAAACCTTTAAGTACAAATCAATCATTTCCAGTTTCTGTTTTTCGACAACGTGCCCATTCCCCACCTAAAATACCTTAATGCAAAAAGCTCCCTTTCCATATTTACAGTTCCCATGGAGGCTGGAAAGATCATTGTTTGCATGCACATATTAAAACTTAGAAATGTTGACCCTTCAATGACAATTATCAGGATTCTAATTACAAAGATGGTGCAACTGGGCCATCAGTTCCATCATTTTCCAAAAGGTAATCAAACTAGTGTTCTGTTTGCCATTTAAGCCCTGAAATAATATGAAGTTGCAAAATTCTAGGAAGATTAAAATCAGTTGCATTGCTAATTTGAAAAAAAACAAAAAACAAAAAACTAATTCAACATGAACTAGTTGTACATGAAACAAGTTTTTTCCCTACCACACCACCTCTACCCCAATCCCTGAAACATACTGAACAAATCATTTGGTTCAGAAAATGGTTGCACTATTCACAACTGTCTTATGACCAAGAAAAAACTAGGGACAAACTTTGTTCTTTTAAAATCAGAACCCCATTTTGAACAATGGTAGAAAGCCTCACTATACCCTGCAGAAAGTCTTGCCTATGGCTTCTTGCCTACTGCCTACTGAGTTGAGCTAAACTGAAGAAACTAGGAAAAGCCATTGCTGCTGCGTTATAGAGTTAAATAGAAAGAAAACTAGGAACTTCAGTTCAAAGAGCCTTAGAGCTCATAAAATTAGCCTTATTATATGTAATAAGCTATATATAGGGAGGGGGGAATATTAATACATACAACTCTAAATTTTCTTAGAGATAAGGTTTCTGATTTGACTGAGCAGCCTTCAAACTGGAAGTACAGGTCACATAATTATTTTTGCTAGCTGGCCTTTTGGACCATCCATGTGATAGAAAACAAATGCTTCCTATGTAAGTCTCCTCTGGTTTTGACAGGATAAGCCAAATAATATTTTTGAGAAATGTATCATTGTGGGCTGTTAGGCAATAAGGACCCAGACACTCACCCACACCCATTGGCATTCTCTATGCCCTTTTTAAAGCCATTTGCTTGTTTTTATAAAAGCACAGACTGAATATCAAGCCAAACTACTAATAGGTTATTATTTGAAGTGGAAGTTTGTGGACACAAAATTAAGCTATAGCAGTATTTTACAAAAACTACATGATTAGAGAAAGAGAGAGGGATGAGAACTATTTTAACACTGTTGGGGTTTGTTTATCATAGCCAGTTTCAGAAGCACACATGCTCAAGGGTATAGTATATCTGAAAAGATGATAATCCCAAAAGGAATTTATTCAGCTTCCAGATGATCCATTAAGAAAGTTATAAAGTACAAGAAATGTCCCAACTACTGTTTAACGAACACATTTTTTTGTTGTTGTTCTTATAGGTGAGCCCGAAAGACACTAGTGTTGGGCTATAATAAAAGTTTTGTGTCCCAGGGCCTTTTGCCAAGATCATCTATATCCTATTTTGTTAACCATACTTTGGAAGATTGCCCAGTTTCTTTGTTTTATGCACTTAGTTTCCCCTCTCCAGGAAATGAAAGGAAACATTTCCTCCAGGAAAGAGGCTAGCATCTTATGTACCCATAAGTTACCATTCACTGAATTCTAAAGATGTATAAGTATAAATCATAAACCCATTTACCTGTTGCGAGTCTCTGTGTAGAAAAGATGGTAAAGATGTTTTAAATTGGGAACATTTTACACCATCTCTACATCATTTAGTTATGTGTCTTTCTTGAGGGTAAAAAGTAATTGCCTATTCTTTTAGAATGCCTTTGTCTTTATTATCAACTTGCTCTTGAATTTCATTTTAGGATTGTTACAATTAATGCAATTAGACACAACAGTTTCTCATCAGGCTGGAGAATCCCAAAGAATAAACTACTTCTTGTCATTTAGAATGACTGGAAATTCTCTCCTCCAGCAAATCACAAATCTTCATTTAACTAAGGCTAAAAGAAATACAAAACTATTTACTTAAAATAAATATGACCCTGGCTGGTAGCACAGTGGATAAGGTGCCAGCCTACAAACCCAAAGGCTGCTGGTTCGATTCCCCAGCCAGGGCACATGGCCAGGCTGCAAGCCAGGTTTCCAGCCAGGTCTGTAGCTGGAGGCAGGTGAAAGGCAACCATACATTGATGTTTCTCTCCCTTCCTCTCTCTCTCTGGAAATACTAAATAAAACCTTTAAAAATAAATAAATAAAGTAAATATGGCCAGGAATTAATCTTACCTAATAACAAATTGCCAAGAATGTTATTATATGCAAACATGGCTTTTTAAAAATCTATAATCAGCCCTGGCTGGCATGGCTCAGTGGATTGGTGCTGGCCTTTGAACCCAAAGAACACTGGTTCAATTCCCAATCAGGGCACATAACAAGGTTGCAACTCAGGTCTCCAGCAGCATCCGTGACTGGAGGCAGGTAAAAGGCAACCATACATTGATGCTTCTCTCCCTTTCTTCCTCCCTCCCTGAAAATAATAAATTTAAAAAAATTATTTTTTATTTATCTATAACCTACACCTCCCTCCCAACTTATTCCTGCAGAAAATGCTGTCCCTCTCCAGTTATGCATGTCAGCAGCCTAGAAATCTGGCATCTTGCTTTGCTGCCCATAACCCATACCAGGTCCTGCAGATTTTATACCCTATTTCTGGAATGTCCCCACTGACACACTGCCCATCCAGGCCACCACTGACTCTTGCCTGGTTACCCTGCCAGTTCTATCTCCAGGCTTGCTCTCTCCTTTTGGCCATTCTCCACTCAGCATCCGGGATAATAAGCTTCAGCATGTTTCTCTACTACTAAACAATCATTAAATTGCCTTCCATAATCTTTGTGTTAAAAGCCAAACTCTTTATTTAACATGACTTAAATCCATCCAACCTTGCCTCCTCCGCCCTTTCTAGTCTCCTATACTGGCTCCATTCTCCATTCCCTCATTTTCATCCAACTGCATTTCCTTGATCCCTCTAAATTGAGTTAGATGGTCCGTAAAGAATACTAATAGCTTCCTGTTTCTAGGTCCTAATATAGCTCATATCATATGTTTTGGATAACTATAATTTTCTGTTTCTACTGATAGAGTGTACAAGTTACATTGAACAGGAATTGGTCTTTGTTCAGAAGTGTATCCTCATCACCCAACACTGAGCCTGACAAAATGTAAGGGGTCAGTAGATGCTAATTGAGCTAATGAATGAGGTAAAATGTAAAGAAACAAAGAGTTGGATTCAACCAAATAGGGTGAAATAATTGATTGTGGTACCATAGACCAAGTGTAATTTCTTTATTAGCTAAAGGTTAACACAAATAAAGAAAACACTCAACATATAACTATGTAAAGGACAAGAAAATAGTTCACCAAAGTGTAAATAGGATTCTATAATAAATATATGGGTAACTATTTAGCCACAGTTCTGTGAAATATCCTCTTTCCTATGTGAAATGGTTGGAGATTTTTTTTTTTTTTTTTTAAGGCAATGCTAGCAGTTGAGCAAGGGTATGGGGAAAGGAATAATCTCATATAATTTCTATGGAAATTAAAATGGATATAAATGTTTTTGGAATAAATTAGTTAATATGTTATTTTCCCCCCTCAACACCCCTAATATGCTATTTTAATGGACATATCTGTAGGAATTTATTCTAACCAAACAATTCTAAATGTAAAAAATTATAACACTGAACAAAGCAGCATTATTTTCAGCAGTAAAAGATTTGAAGCAATCTGAAATCCAAGATGGTGGAGGAGTAAGTGGAAGCTACATTAACCTCCTCCCAAAACCAATTGGGAATTACAGCTAAAGTGTTGAGAAATCATTTGGAATAGCCAACTAAACAATAGCTGGAGAGAAGCCTTATAACCACATGTAGACAGAAGAAACCACTTCACTGCAGTGACTGGTACGGAGTGTGGAGGGGATGTGAGAGGATTAGCTGAGCTCTCACAGGTGGCACTGAAGTGTCAGAGGGAAATTTCAGTGGGGGTTTACTCCCTCAGAAGTGTGAGAACTAAACTCCAAGCTGAGCTCCCCAGACTACAGTAGAGTCTACAGTAGAGTCTACAGCATCCAGCAGTGAAAAGCAGTAGGATGTTTGTCTGCCAGAGAGAGATGGCAGAAGACAAAAAGAGGCTCTTAAAGGACCAATGCATAAAATTTTGTTTGTGAACCACTTACCCTGAGTTCTAGCAAAATGGAGGCCGGGTGGACTTGAGATACTTGAGGGGAATCTGGGGATAGTGGCTTTGGGTATAGAGTGAGAGGACAGCCACCAGGATCCCTGTGCTGAGTCATTCTGCATATTGCAGAAGCCATTTCACTCAGGCAGAGCAATCCCCTTCAAGTGGCATCAGCCTGAGGGAAAGCAGTAGCCCCACCTGCAGTCATTACTCTGTTCCACACTGTGGGGCTTAAGCCTCACTACTCAATTGACTAGATTAACAACAGAAGGAGATGGCCAGTCTGTGTATCACAAGAGTCTCAAAGAGACCACTTAGGGCCAAACTGGAACACCATCTGACATCACCAGAGGCAGACTGAAAAAGAGAAAAAAAAAAAAAAATAATAATAATAATAAATAAATAAATAAATAAATAAATAAATGTCTGGTAGAATTCAAAAAAAAAGAAAAGAAAAAAAGAAAAAGAGAAGAAAGTAGTAAACATTATGTAGTACTGAGATTAATGCCACCATAGCCTTCTTCATGATTTGCATAATTTTCAATCCTGCCTAGCTTTTTAATTCATTTGTCTTTCAAGTTTGAGCCAATCAGACAACTGATTTTTATATTATAAATTTCAAATCTCCTTTCTCTTCTCATTCCATTTTACCTTCTTATTTTCATTTTAAATTTTATTTCCTCTCTTGCTATGACTTGTTTCCATTCTGCATACTTACTAAATCTATCCCCTCCAGCCTCTCAAAACCATTTTTCTTGTCATTAGTCATCTTACATTTCTTTTCTCATTCTTAAAATACCCTTATCCTCTTTCTACCTTTATCAGTCTTTGCTCTTTGGTTGTGGATATGGTGATTGTTGTTGAATTTCTTCAATGTTATTTCTAGGTTTTCACTATTTTGTATTTCAAATCTCAAATTTTACAGTTCCCTTCTTCCATTTTGCCTTCCTCCTGCCTTTTCTCACACTTTTTTCTTTCTTTCTTTTTCATTTTAAATTTGAGTATTTCCCTGTCTTAGCCTAGTTTTTGTTCCTTACTCTTAGTATTCATTCTCCCTCTATACTCTCAAAATCACTTCTCTTTCATCTAGACATCTCTTAAGCTTTTTTCTTCCTTTTTCCCTCTTATTCCCATCCTACCTATATTAATCTTTGCTCATTTGTTGTTGGTAGTACTGTAATGGATCTTTTTCTCCCATTTGTTTCCTATATATTTTATATATATATATATATATATATATATATATATATATATATATATATTTCTGTTTAAACCTAATACTATCTGTTTCCCTTCCCTTACTCCATTCCACTTTCTTCCTTCCCTTTTTATTTATGACACAAATTTTACTCTTTCTCTTCACTTTGCTTCTATTCCCTACTTTTTAAGTATTTGTCCCAAATTCTTTTCCCATTGCTTCTCTCCACCCAAGACCCCCATTCCATCCCACAGTCCTACCCTCCCCTTACTTTATGCCCTTGGGTTGTATATGTAAGTTCTCTGAGTTCACCCTTTTCTCTATTATTCTTAAATCCTCCCTATCTTATACCTACCAATTATGTTTTCTAATCCCTGCACCATTTCTTCATTTCAGCCCCTTCTCCCTACCAGCTGATAAACCTCCCAATGATCTCCATATCTATGATCCTAGTCCTATTCTGGTTGCTTGCTTAGTTTTTATTTTATTTTATTTTATTTTTTTAGGATCTGTTGTTGCTAGTTGTGAGTTTGTTGTCTTTTTAATGTTCATAATTTTGATCCTTTTTTCTTAAGTAAATCCCTTTAATGTTTCATATAATAAGGGTTTGGTGATGATAATATCCTTTACCTTTACCTTGTCTGGAAACCACTTCACCTGCCCTTCCATTCTAATTGATAGCTCTGCTGAATAGGGTAATCTTGGTTGTAGGTCTTTGTTTTTCATCACTTGGAATACTTCTTGCCAGTCCCTTTTTGCCTACAAAGTTCCTTTTGAGAAATCAGCTGATAGTGTTATAGGAATGCTTTTGTAGGTAATTCTCTTCTTTTCTCTTGCTGCTTTTAAGATTCTTTTTTTTTTTAATTTTTGGCATTTAAATTATGATGTGTCTTGGTATGTTCTGAGTTGGATCTAGCTTGCTTTGGACTCTATGATTCCTGGACTTCCATGCATCTTGATACTCTGGAATTTCTTGCTGTCTCTAGTTTTGAGGTACATGTATCATTTTGGGTCATGGAGGAGATGTAATATGTCTACCTATGCCACCATCTTGGATTCTCACTATTACCTACTCTTATTTTTGCTCCTCCCTCTACCCTCTCAAAATCATTTTCTTTTCAATTATTCATCTCATATTTATTTTTCCCTTCTTATAATAGTTTTGATCTCTTTACACCTTTGTTAATGTTGGCTCACTTGTTGATGGCAGTGTAATTGCAGGTCGGGGATATTTTTGCAGGCATGGATTTGTTTTCTGGGCTGCTTGGTTTTATTCTGGCAGCACCTGTGCAATAGCATATAAGGCATGATGGATGGAGTGACCTCAGTCAGCCAGTCAGAAGGAAGGACCCGCCAAAGAAGGAGCCAACAACAACCAAAACCCAATTAAAACCAGAGAGCCAGCATAAATGGATTAAAGGGCATCCCAAGAGCATCAAGTCTAGGAGATCAAAAAGACTATACCACTGAATCCCACAGGTCTCCCACACAAAAGGTCATACCACAAATGCAGGGAGTCAAGGGAGATCATCTAAAGCAAAAACAAAAAGAAGGGTCACCTAAAATGAGGAGACAAAGAAACAGCCCCTAATAAAAAGGAAAGGAGGAATATTCCAAAAGATTGCTAAATGAAATAGAAGCAAGCAAACTATCAGACACTGAGATCAAAATAATGGTTATAAGAATGCTCAATGAGCTCAGTGAGAACAACAAAGAACTCCAGGAAAGCTACAAGAATCTTACTTTGGACTACACCAGCATGAAAAAGGCATAGAAACTATCAGTAAGAGCCAGTAGGAAATAAAGAATACAACTTCTGAATTAAAGAACATAGTAGAAGGAATTAAAAGCAGGCTAGATGAAGCAGAGGATCAAATCAGTGAGCTGAAACACAAGGTAGAAAAAAAATTCCCAGGAAGAGCAACAAAATGAAAAATATACTCAAAAAGAATGAAGAAGGTTTAAGGGAACTTCAGGACAACATAAAACATAATAATATCCATATCATAGGGATACCAGAAGGAGAAGAAGAGGAGCAAGAAATAAAAAACCTGTTTGAAAAAGTAACGACAGAAAACTCCCCTAACTTGAGGGAGGAAACAAAAGTCATGCAAGTCCAGGAAGCACAGAGGGTTCCAGTCAAGATGAAACCAAAGAGACCCTCTCTAAGACACATCATAATTAAAAAGGCAAATTTTAAATACAAAGAGAGAGTCTTAAAGGCAGCAAGGAAAAAAACAGCTAGTAATATACAAGGGGGCTCTGTTAAGGTTATCAGCTGATTACTCAACAAAAACACTACAAGACAAAGGGAATGGCAAGAAATATTCCAAGTAATAAAAGGTTTTCAAGGCCTGCATCCAAGGCTACTCTACTCAGCAAGGCCCTCATTTAATGTGGAAAGCATGTAAAGAATTTCCCAAACAGAACAACAAAAAAAAAAAAGGTTAAAAGAGTACATCTCTACCAAATCAGCACTGCAAAAGATGCAAGAGGAACTGCTATAAGAGAGCTGGGGAAACAGGTACAAAGGGGGAAATGTCAATGAAAAAGTACTTATCAATAATAACCTTAAATGTAAATGTATTAAATGCACCAATCAAAAGACACAGAGTAGCTGAATGGATAACAAAACATGATCTGCATAAATGCTGTCTAATAGAGAACCACCTTAGAACAAAAGATCTACACACACTGAAAGTGAGGGGATAGAACAAAATATTCTAAGCAAATGGACCTGAAAAAAAAATCTGGGGTAGCAATACTTACATCAGAAAAAATATATTTCAAAACAAAAGCCATAAAAAGAGGGGGAGGGGGGAAGGGACACTACATAATAGTTAAAGAAACAATCCATCAGGAAGCTCTAATAGGAGCCGTTAAGATGGCAGAGGAATAAGTGGAGCTACACCAATCTCCTCCCAGATCCCATCTAGAATTACTTTTTTGGAGAAAAAGTCAGCTGGAATTACCAACAGAACACCAGCTGGAAAGTCCTATAACCACAGACATAACAGAAGAGGACGCTTCATCACAATGTGACTGGTAGGACTCGTGAAACTCAAGAGGGCTGGCAGGTCCTGCACTGAAGGCAGCAGCCAAAGGAATGGAGCCGGGGGCTCCACCTGAGAAGCAGGGATCTGGTACCCCTGCTGGGATTCCCAGCTACAGCAACACAGAGGACAGCAGAGCAGCATCCAGCTGAGAAGGGAGGAAAACCCTGGAGTTTACTGGCCTGAGAGAGCGCTGGAGACAGAGAACTACTAGGGTGAACACAGCGAAAATACATTGGCACCCACCTACCCTGGGCTCCAGCAGAGGGAGGGCAGAGAGGGGAGACACATGGGGAGAGTTTGCAAGCAGTAGCTCAGAGGAGAGAAGTAGGGAAGCGGTTGTGAAGATCAAGATGCTGACTCATCACCCACACCTCGGGTGGACTTCGCTGCGCCAAGCGGCTTCCCTTTGAGGGTCCTCATAGCCCCACCCACTGGAAGCAATCTGCCCCACCCAGTGGCACCTGAACCTGGCGCCTGATCACAATTCTCTGATTTACATCTAAATAAATCTCTCCCTCCCTGCGGTGTCTGAGCACAGATACAATAGTTGGTACCTGAAGAGGTATCCCTTTCCCAGCAGCACCTGGGCCCAGTGGCTAATTACAAACTCTCTGACTTACAGCTGAGTCAATCAGTCATCCCCCCAACATAGTAGCAAGTGAGCCTGGAGGCTGATGGTGGATTCATTGGTTCACAACTGTGTTGGTTTGTCGCACCCACTGGCCCCTTAGCCTGGCAGCTGACCACAAATTCATTGGATTGCAATTGTACCTTGCTGTCTAACCCAGTGGCTCCTGAGCCTGGTGGCTGTTCAGAGATTCATTGATTTACATCTGAATCTGTCCCACCAGGCATCACCTGAGCTGGTGGCTGATCCATTGGATTACAATTGAACCTCTCTGTCTACTCCAGCAGGTCCAGAGTTTGGTAGCTGATCTATTGATTTACAACTGAATCAGTCTGTCACTCTAAGCTGCATCTGAGCCTGGTGGTGGATCATGGATTGATAGTATTACAACTAAATCAATCCTTCCATCGTAGCAGTTCCTTAGCCTGGCAGCTGATCACAGTCTGATTGAATTAAAAAGAAACCTAAAAATGGGGAGAAAAAGAAATAGTCCATCACCAAAAGGAAAGGAGGAATCCCCAGAAAGATCACTAAATGAAACAGAGGCAAGCAAATTATCAGATAATGGAATTCAAAATAATGATGATAGAGAAGCTCAATGAGCTCAGCCAGTGCAAAGAAAACTACAAACAACCCTAGGAGAAATACAAAGAACTCCAGAGAAGCTACAAGGAACTTATTGAGAACTACAGCAGCATTAAAAAGGACATAGAAACTATCAATTAGAGCCAGGCGAAAATGAAGAATACAGTTTCTGAATTGAAGAATACAGTAGAAGGAATCAACAGCAGTCTAGAGGATCAGCGAGCTGGAGGAAAACATAGAAAAATATTACAAGACAGTGCAACAGAATGAAAAAAGGCTGAACAAGAATGAGGAGGTTTTAAGAGAGCTGCAGGACAACGTGAAACACAATAATATCCATATCATAGGGATAGCAAAAGGAAAAGAGAAACAAGAAAAATCTGTTCAAAAAAAAAAAAATGATAGAAAACTACCCTAACATGATGAGTGAACACATTACGCAAGTTCAGGAAACAGAGAGGGTCCCAATGAGGATGAATCCAAACACCCAATCTAAGACGCATCATAATTAAAATAGCAAATTTCAAAGATAGAAAATTCTAAAAGCATCAAGAGAGAAACAGCAAATAACATATAAGGGGGCTCCGATAAGGTTATCAAATAATTATTCAACAGAAACAGTACAAGCCAGAAGGGAATGGCAAAAAATATTCCAAGTAATGGAAAACAAAGGCCTGCAAACAAGAATACTCTACCCAGCAGGCTCTCATTCAAAATGGAAGGAGAAATAAGGAGTTTCCCAGACAAAAGAAGACTAAAAGAATACACCTCTACCAAACCAGCATTGCAAGAAATGCTAAATGGTCTGCTTTTAAAAAATGAAGAAACAGAGAGAGATAGAGAGGAACACAGGTACAAAAGGGAAAAATGGCAATAAATAAGTATCAGTCAATAATAACCTTCAATGTAAATTGATTAAATGCACCAATTGAAAGACATGGGGTAGCCAAATGGATAAGAAAACATGATCCACATATATGCTATCTTCAAGAGACCCACCTCATAACAAAAGATTGACACAAATTGAAAGTGAAGGGATGGAAAAAATAAGTATCAAGCAAATGAACATGAAAAAAAGGCTGGAGTAGCAATACTTATTTCAGACAAAATGGATTTTACAATGAATACCATAAAAAGAGACAAATGACATCTCATAATACTTAAGGGAACAGTCCATCAAGAAGCTATAACTCTGATAAACATATATGCACCCAATATAGGAGCTCCCAAATGTATAAAAAATCTTGAAGGACTTCAAGGAGGATACGGACAGCAACACCCTAGTAATAGGGGATTTTACTACTCCATTACCAACAATGGACAGATCTTCCAAACAAAAAACACTAAGGATATTGTGGCAATGAACAACACTCTAGAGGAAATGGACTTAACTGATATATACAGAACCTTTCACCCCAAAGAAGCAAAATACACATTCTTTTCAAATGCACATGGAACATCCTCAAAGATAGAACACATGATAGGTTACAAGACAAGCCTCCACAAATACAGAAAAAATGAAATCATACCAAGTATCTTCCCAGATCACAATGGCTTGAAACTAGAAACCAACCTCAAGGGAAAAAAACAAAAACACTCTAACTCATGGAGACTAAATAACATGCTTTTAAGTAATGAATGGGTTAACAATGAGATCAAAGATGAAATCAAAAGGTTTCTGGAAACAAATGACAATAAATACACAAAAGCCCAAAACCTATGGGTCACAGCAAAGGCAGTCCTCAGAGGGAAATTCATAGCAATACAGGCCTAGCTAAAAGGGATAGAAGAAGCTTCTGCAAACAACCTAACAATAAAGCTGCAAGAACTAGGGGAGTAACAACAAACAAAGCCCAGAGCAAATAGAAAGAAGGAAATCATCAAGATCAGAGCAAAATTAAATAATTTAGAGACTCAAACTACAATTTGAAGAATCAATAAGTCCAAGAGTTGGTTCTTTGAAAAAATAAACAAAACTGACAAGCCTTTAACCAGACTCATCAAGAAAAAGAGAGAAGACCCAAATAATCAGAATCAGAAACAACAGAGGAGAAATCAAATGGATACTTCAAAAATACAAACGATTGTAAGAAATTATTACAAATAACTATATGACAAGAAATAGGACAACCTGGGTGAAATGGACAAATTTCTGGAAACATATAATCTATCAAAACTGAATCCAGAAGAAGCAGAAATCCTGAATAGACCAATATCAGCTAGTGAAATTGAAGAAGTAATCAAAAATCTCCCAAAGCACCAGAGCACCAGACCAGAAGGCTACACAGGTGAATTCTACCAAACAATTAAAGAAGAACTAACTCCTGTCCTTCTCAACCTATTCCAAAAAGTCCAACAAGAGGGAAGACTCCCAAACTCTTTCTATGAAGCCAATCTTATTCTAATCCTAAAACCAGGTCAGACACAACTAAGAAAGAAAACTATAGGCCAATATCTCTGATGAACCTCTTAAATGCTAAGATTCTCAACAAAATATTGGCCAACTAGATTCAGCAATACATTAAAAAGATCATACACCATGATCAAGGTGGTTTCATCCCAGGGATGCAAGGGTGGTACAACATTCACAGATCAATAAATGTAATACACCACATAAACAAAATGAAAGGCAAAAACCATATGACCATATCAATAGATGCTAAAAAAGCATTTGATAAAGTACAGCAACCATTTCTGATAAAAACACTTAGCAAAATGGGAATAGAGGGAGCATACCTCAACATCATAGAGGCCATATATGAGAAACCTGAAGCCAACATCATATTCAATGGGCAAAACTAAAAGCTTTCTTCCTAAGATCAGGAATAAGACAAGGCTGTCCACTTTCTCCACTTCTGTTCAACATCATTTTGGAAGTTCTAACCATAGCTATCAGAGAAGAAAAAGGAATCAAATGTATCCAAATTGGAAAGGAGGAAGTCAAACTGTCATAGACTCCACCAAAACCTTACTTGACCTAATAAGCAAAATTAGCAAAATAGCTGGATATAAAGTCAATATTCATAAATCAAAAGCATTTTTGTATACCAATAATGTACCATCAGAGATAGAAGCTAGAAAACAAATCCCATTTACCATAGCAATAAGAAAAATAAACTACTTAGGAATCAACTTAACCAAGGAGTTTCTGACATGTACTCAGAAAACTACAGAACACTGAAGAAAGAAATGAAGGAAGATACAAATAAATGGAAGCATATACCATGTTCATGGATGAGAAGAATTAACATTTTTAAAATGTCCATACTACCTAAAGCAATCTATAGATTTAATGCAATTCCAATTAAAATACCAATAACATACTTCACAGAGATAAAAAAAATACTTCAAAAATTTATATGGAGCCAAAATCACCCATGAATAACCACAGCAATCTTGAGAAAGAAGAACAAGGTAGGAGGAATCACAATATCAGACATCAAGCTATACTGCAAGGCTACTATAATCAAAATAGTCTGGTATTGACATAAGAATAGACATATAGATCAATGGAACAGAATAGAGCCCAGAAATAAACCCAGGACTCTATGGTCAAGTAATATTTGACAAAGGGTGAAGGAACATAAAATGAAGTAAAAACAGTCTCTTCAACAAGTGGTGTTGGGAGAACTGGATGGCAACATGTAAAAAAATAAAACTAGACCACCAACTTACACCATACACCAGAATGAACTCAAGATGGATAAAGGACTTAAACATAAGCTGTGCCACCATAAAGGTCCTGAAGAAAAATATAGGCAGTAAAAGTTTAGATATCCTATGCAAAAATATGTTTACTGATAATTCTCCAAGGGCAAAGGACATAAAAGAACAAATAAACAAATGAGACTATATCAAACTGAAAAATTTCTGTTCAGCTAAAGAAAACACCAGCAAAATTAAAAGGGAACCAACTGTATGGCAAAACATATTTGTCAATGATACCTCAGACAAGGGTTTGATCTCCAAAATATATAAAGAACTTATGATACTCAACACCAGGGAGGCAGACAACACAATTAAAAAATGGGCAAAGGACCTGAACAGACAACTCTCTGAGGAAGACATACAAAGGACCCAGAGGCTTATGAAAGAATGCTCAACATCACTAGTCATCAGAGAGATGCAAATTAAAACCACAATAAGATACCACCTCATACCTGTCAGAATGGCAATCATCAACAAATCAACAAACAACAAGTGTTGGTGAGGATGTGGGGAAAAGGGAACCCTGGTGCACTGTTGGTGAGAATGCAGGCTGGTGCAGACACTATGGAAAACAGTATGGGGTTTCCTTAAAAAACTAAAAGTGGAACTGCCTTTTGATCCAGCCATTCCACTACTAGGACCATACCCAAAGAACCTGAAACACCAATTCAGAAGAACCTTTGTACCCCTATGTTCATAGCAGCACTATTTACAATAGCCAAGTGCTGAAAACAGCCTAAATGCCCATCAGTGGATGACTGGATCAATAAACTTTGGTACATTTATACAATGTAATACTACACAGCAGAAAGAAAGAAAGAACTCCCACCCTTTGCAACAACATGGATGGAACTAGAAAGTATTATGCTTAGTGAAATAAGTCAGTCAGTGAAAGACAAATACCATATGATTTCACCCATTACAGGACAATAATGAACAAAACAAACAAGCAAAACAGAACCAGATGCATAAATACAATGAATAGGCCTTCAGTGGGCAGCGGTGAGGTGGGAGGAGGAGGCAAAGAAGGGGAGCAGTTTAGCTAAGAAACTGTTATGGAAGAACCATGGATACAGAGAACAAGTGGGACTGACTCTGAGGGGGGAGTGGATGGGTGGGGAAGGAGATGGAGGGGAGTAAAAAGGGGATGGATGTAACACAACAACAGTAAAATTAAATAAAAAAAAGAAGCTATAACACTTGTAAATATACATGGATCCAACATAGTAGATTTTAATGCCCCATTCTCAACAATGAATAGATCTTCCAAGCAAAGAATCAACAAGGATATTGTGGGACTGAACAACACTCTAGATCTCCAAAGAAGCAAAATATACTTTCCTTTCAAATGCACATGAAATATTTTCAAAAATAGACTATGTCTTAAGGCATAAAACAAGTTTCAATGAATTCAAGAAAGTTGAAATCTTATCAAGCATGTGCTCAAATCACAATGGATTGAAACTAGAAACCAACCTCAAGGAAAAAACTCAAAAACCATTCAAATTCACGGAGACTGAATAATGTGTTATTAAACAATAAATGGGTTTACAATATCAAGGAAGAATTTTAAAAGTTTGAAACAAATAAAAATGAATTACACAATAGCCAAATATCTATGGGGCACAGCAAAGGCAGTCCTGAGAAGGAAGTTCATAGCAATATATGCATACTTAAAGAAGATAGAAATATCTCAAATAAACAACCTAACCCTATATCTATAAGAACTAGAAGAACCACAGCAAACAAAGCTCAGAGTGCATAGAAGTAGGGAAATAATCAAAATCAGGGCAGAATTAAATGACACAGAGACTAAAAGAACAAGTCAAAAGATCAATAAATCGAGGAGCTAGTTATTTGAAAAGATAAACAAAATTGAAAAACCTTTAACCAGACTCATTAAGACAAAATGAGAGGATACAAATAAATAAAATCAGAAATGTAAGGGAAGAAGTAACAACCAATGCCACATAAGTCAAAGGATTATAAGACACTGATATGAACAACTCTATGTCAGGAAACTGTACAACATGGGAGAAATGGATAAATTTCTAGAAACATACAATCTGCCAAAACTGAATTAAAAATAAGTAGAAAGCCTGAATAGATTGATAACGATTAGTGAAATTGAAACTGTAATCAAAACTCTTAGCATACAAAAGCCCTGGACTAGATGTCTTCACAGGTGAATTTTACCAAACATTTAAGGAAAAACAAACTCCTATCCTCAAACTGTTCCAAAAACTTCAAGAAGATGGAAGACTCCCAAACTCTTTCTAAGAGACCAGTATTCTCTTAATTCCAAAATCAGGTCAAGATACAACAAAAAAAAACTATAGACTAATATTGCTGTTGAACATAGATGCTAAATATTGGCAAACCAGATCAAGCAATACATTAAAAAGATCATATATCATGATCAAGTGGAACTCATCTCAAGGATGCAAGGGTGGTATAATGTTTGCAAATTAATAAATATAATACACCAAATAAACAAAATGAAAGACAAAAATCACATGATCGTATCAATAGATGCTGAAAAAACATTTGATAAAGTACAACACCCACGTGGGAATAGAGGGAACATAGCTGAACATAATAAAAGCCATATATGAGAAACTTGAAGCCAACATCATACTCAATGGACAAAAACTAAATCTTTCCCCCTAAGGTCAGGAACAAGACAAGGTATCCACTCTCACCATTCTTATTCAACACAGTATTGAAAATTCTAGCCAGTGATCAGACAAGAAAAGTAAATAAAAGGCATCCAAATTGGAAAGGAGGAAGTAAAAATGTCATTATTTGCAGATGATATAATAGTGTACATAGAAAACTCTGTAGAAAAAAAAAAAAAAAAGAAAACTCTGTAGGACCCACCCAAAACTACTGATCCTAATAAGTGAATTTGGCAAAATAGTGGGATACTAAGTTAATATTCAAAAATTAAAGGCACTTTTGTACACCAACAATGAAATATCAGAAACAGAAACTAGGGGGAAAATCTCATTTATAATAGCAACAAGAAAAATAAAGTACCTAGGATTAAACTTAACCAAGTAGGTAAAAACAAATTAACAAACAAAAACCCTGTATTTAGAAAACTACAGAACACTGAAGAATGAAATTAAGGAAAATAGAAATAAATAGAAGCATATACCATGTTCATGGATTGGGAAAATTATCATTAAAATGTTCATATTACCCAAAGCAATCTAGAGATTCAATGCAATCGCTATCAAAATACCAATAAAATATTTTACAGATTTAGAACAAATATTTCAAAAATTTATATGGAACCAAAACGAAAACAAAAAATGTCTCAGCAATCTTGAGATAGAAGCACAAAGTAGGAGGGATCACAATACATGATATCAAAATATATTAAAATGCCACTGTAATGAAGACACTCTGGTACTGATATAATAACAGACATATAGATCAATGGAACAGAATAAAGAGCCCAGAAATAAACCCAGGTCTCTATAGTCAATTAATATTTGACAAAAAGGTTAAGAACATAAAATGTACTAAAAATAGACTCTTCAACTACTGGTGTTGGGAGAACTGGAAAGGTACATGCAAAAAAAAATGAAACTAGACTACAACTTACACCATATACCAGAATAAATTCAAAATGGATAAAAGACTTAAACACAAGCTGTGATCCCATAAAAGTTCTAGAGGAAAACATAAACAGTAAAATTTCAGCTATCTCACACAATATTTTAATGATATTAGTATATCCTCCAGGGCAAGGGAAATAAAGGAAAGAATAAATAAATAGAACTACATCAAATTAAAAAGCTTCTGCACATCTAAAGAAAACATCAAAATGGAAAAGGAACCAACCACATGGGGAAACATATTTGCCAATGATACCTTGGACAAGGGTTTGATCTCCAAAATGTATAAAGAACTTATATGACTCAACACTAGGAAGACAAACAATCTAGTTAAAAAAAATGCCTGGCTGGTGGCACAGTGGATAAGGCACCAGCCTGCGAGCCCGAAGGTCACTGGTTCAGTTCCCCAGCCAGGGCACATAATGAGGTTGCAAGCCAGGTCTCCAGCCAGGTCCATAGCTGGAAGCAGGTGAAAGGCAACCATACATTGATGTCTCTCTCCCTCTCTGCCTCTCTCCCTTCCCCTGTCTTAAAAAATAATAAATAAAGTCTTTTTAAAAAAGGAAATGAACAAAGGACCTGAACAGACACTTCTCCAAGGAGGACATACAGAAGGCCCACAGGCATATGAAAGGATATTTGACATCACTAGCCATCAAAGGGATGCAAATTAAAACCACATTGAGATACCACCTCACACCTGTCAGAATGCCCACCATTAACAAATCAACAAACAAGTGATGGTGAGGATGTGGAGAAAAGGGGACCCTAGTGCACTGCTAGTGGGAATGCAGACTGGTGCAGCCACTATGGAAAACAGTATGGAATTTCCTCAAAATACTAAACATGTAACAACAGCCTTTTGATCTAGTGATTCCACTGCTTGGATTATACCTGAAGAAACCAATTCAAAAGAATCTATGCACCCCAAATGTGCATACCAGCATTATTTACAATAGCCAAGTACTGGAAACAGCCTAAGTGCCCATCAGTAAATGAGTGGATCAAAAATTGATGGTACATTTACACAATGGAATACTACACAGCAGAAAGAAAGAAGGAATTCCTACCTTTTGTACCAGCATGGATGGAATTGGAGAATATTATGCTAAATAAAATAAACCATATGGCAAAAAACAAATACTATATGATCTCACCTAATACAGGAAACTAAGGAACAAAACAAACAAATGAGCAAAATGTAACTAGAGATACGGGGAAAAAGGAACCAACTGACAGTGACCAGAGGGGAGGGCAGGAGCAGGATAAGGAGGGAAAGAAGAGGAAGGTTCTAGTTAAGGAACAGGTATAAATGACCCATGGACACGGACAACAGGGTGGAGCTTGACTGTGGGGGTGGGGTGGGGGAGAACAATGAGGAAAATAGGGACAACTGTAATAGAACAACAATAGAAAAAAATTGTAGCAATATATTATAGATACTGTAGACATTCAATAGAATAGACTATGTATACATGATGTATCCTCTGGATACATTTTTGACATATTTTCACACTATAGGATGCACCTGACCATAAGCCGCACCTAGGTTTACTGGAGGAAAACAAGAAAAAAAAAATATTCTGAACCAGATGGTGTACTAAAAAATTTAACAAAATGTAACAGAATAATATTTCAATCATGTAAAGTGAACAGCAGTCAATGGTGGTATTAAGAACCATATCACTGTCATTAACAAATGTGGAGAGGCTTTAAGGTTCAAGCACTCTTCTAGTTTTCTGGGAACCCCTAGAACGCATCACTAGTATCAGAATTTATGAAGCTCAGTTAGTTGTTCACAATCACTGATACCACTTTCTTCGCTATCTTCATATACGATATTATCTTCAGTTCCATCTAAGGCATTGCTAATACCACAGTTTTTGAATGACCATGCAATGGTTTCATCATTCACTGAGCGCCATGATGTTTGCACCCATTCACAAACTTGAATGATAGTGGGTCTCTTCATTTGTCCTGTAGGTGTCGGGTCATGATTACCAGCAGCCATCCATTTATTCTACTCTTCTTGTATAAAGACTTTAAATGGTTTATTGATGGACACATGGAGAGGTTGCAACTGGCTGGTAAGACCCCCAGGAATTACAGCTAGATGAGTCTTCACTTCTTTAAAGCTCTCTTTTGCAGTTTCATTAATATGTGCTCTGAAATGGTCAGTCACTAATAAGCCTCATACCCATTATTCTCCTCAGCTGATCTGACAGGTCAGTGATTGTAGCTGGGAGTGTCAGGTGGCTCTCTGCACTCTCCCAGGTCCCGGGTGATGGGCAGAGGTGGATGGCAACTGATCAGACACTGAGATTCAGCACTAAAGTGGGACATTTAAGTGTCCCCAGGGGTTCTGCCTAGGCCCACAGCTTCCTCTTCTAACAGCTGTTGCCACCGCTGACAGGTCAGGTAACACATATCACAGTCTGTGAAGCAATGTTTGCTCCATAAGATACACAGACATCCCCCACCACCACTTTTGAGGGGGGAAAAAAGTGTGTCTTACAGAGTGAAAAATACAGAATTTAATTTTTTGAGAATGATTAAGAAGTAATTGAAACATATGGTTGTGATATAAATGAAAAATAAGAAATATTAAATTTTAAGTACAGCATAATTAAGTATATAAAAACTATGAATGAGAAAAAAAGGCTGGAAGTATTTTTGTTTAACTAGCAGTCAGTTATTCAGTAATTCAATGAAAACAAAAGTTGTGCCTAAATTATTCTTAAATTTCCATTTTATTCATTCATGTGAGCTGGTCTAATAATTATGTCTTTGTTTTAAAGAAATAAAATATTTTCCATTGGCTTTGCTGTCACTATTTTGATGTTTGGGGAGAAAGGAGAGGAAGAAATTGTCACAGTGTCTCAAAACCATGCCATCTATGCAGGTTTCCTTTGTTTTCATGCTATCTTATGATTCTTAAGAGGATAGTTACTCAAATTCTTTTGAAATAATATCATAAAATGCATCAGATGTGTTTCTTACAAGCCACTGCTATAATTCACACACAAAATATTTAATAGTTGGAAATGTCTGTGTTGTTATACAGAATAAAACAGGTTATGTTTATCCTCATGTAAATGGATAATACAGATTGATAGGAAATTACAAAACCATAGAAAAATTTCACAATGCAATGTTCAAAAGGATCCTTCTTTTAAAAGGGTTTGTGTAAAAGCAAAGCAGAATGAAGATGGCATTAGTCATACAAGAGATTTACTGGAGGAAATACCTGGGAGGGAAAATGGGGGCAGGGGATAGCCAGAGGAAGCTCAGGAGGCTGTCAGATCACGGTAAGGGTCTGACTCCAGTGAAGGAAAGAAGGAAGGACGTGAAAGTAGGGTAGGAAGCATCTTGACTACAGTATAATTCTAAGGAAGCTCAGAGAGGTTGTGGGGATGTCCTCAAGACAGAGTCCTTTCTGTCTCAGGCATGGCCCTGACTTTGTATTTCTACCATGTTTATTGAGTCAGGCCGACCTGAAGCAGCTGGTGATAAGTGTGGCTTCCACATAAAAGCAGGGGTGGATTCAGAGTGTAGCAACGAGGACCACCAATTAATTACGCCTTTTACATTGGGAGCTCTCAGGTCCTTTTCATGGCTGCAGCAAACATTAATATTTACTTAGATTCGGAATACAGACTCTTATTTTATAATAGAGCATCCACTTCAATGTTTACTCAAAGTAGCCACCCAGTCATTTGATGGAATTTTTGATGCATGATGAACGTGAGTTTCTCATGACAACAGCCTGGACATTAATTAGGAAAACATAATTCCGTCATTTCGGTAGGGAAACTTAGGCATGGGAAGCTAAAAATCTTATCAAAGTTAAAAATAAGTAACAAGCCAGAACCCACATCACTGCTGTTATAGGAAAGATCCTTTCTTTTCATATTCATATATGCAGAAATAAAATAGAAATTTTAAGCTGTTAGTATACAACATCCTAAATAACATGTAAACATCCAAGGCCAGGTGGCTCTCTAGATCACTGTTATATGATGTAACAACAGAGATTTTGCAGTTAAATATATTTATCTCAGAATGAAATCAAAGGACCCAGCAACGTATTCATGAACTTTCCTGACATTGATTATCCATCAATTATTTTATTTTCTGACTCAGCAAATTAGAGAAAAATATCAACAAATCTTAAGACTACATACTCAATTCTGAAATTCAACCAAAGAACATGAACCTAACATGTCCTGGGCATTGGGCACATAGGTGTTATTTAATGACTTGAAAATATATCCTCACATGTTGTTGCAAAGGGTAGGAGTTCCTTCTTTCTTTCTGCTGTATAGTATTCCATTGTGTAAATGTACCAAAGTTTTTTGATCCAATCATCCACTGATGGGCATTTAGGCTGTTTCCAGCACTTGGCTATTGTAAGTAGTACTGCTATGAACATAGGGGTACATAGGTTCTTATGAATTGGTGTTTCGGGATTCTTTGGGTATAGTCCAAGTAGTGGAATCACTGGATCAAAACAACATGGATGGAACTGGAGAGTATTATGCTTAGTGAAATAAGCCAGTCAGTGAAGGACAAATACCATATGATCTCACCCATTACAGGACAATAATGAACAAAACTAACAACAAGCAAAACAGAACCAAATATATGAATACAGTGAATAGGCCTCCAGTGGTTAGGGGGAAGGGGGTTGGAGGGATGGGGGAGGCAGAGGCAAGGAAGGGGAGCAGTTTAGACAAGAACCTAGTATAGACAGTACCCTCTGCGGTCCTGGGATCTGTCTCTTGCTTCAACAGGGTTTGGACAGAACAGACCTAGACACACGCCTTTTTTCTACTATCCTGCCACCTTTTTCTAGTCACTACTTTTGGAACCACCTCAGCTGCCGAGACCAGCCAACACCGTTTTTTGTTTCCTGTTTTTTTACCTGAAATCTTCACTGCGGAACAACCATGAGCTCCCAAGTTCGTCAGAATTATTCCACCGAGGTGGAGGCTGCGGTCAACCGCCTGGTCAACTTGCATCTGCGGGCCTCCTACACCTACCTCTCTCTGGGCTTCTATTTCGACCTCGACGATGTGGCTCTGCAGGGTGTGGGCCACTTCTTCCAAGAATTGGCCGAGGAGAAGCGCGAGGGCGCCCAGCATCTCTTGAAGCTGCAAAACCAGCGCGGTGGCCGCATTCTCTTCCAGGACGTGGCGAAGCCTCCCCAGGATGAGTGGGGTAAAACCCAGGAGGCCATGGAAGCCACCTTGACCTTGGAGAAGAGCCTGAACCAGGCCCTTCTGGATCTGCACACTCTGGGTTCTACCCGCACAGACCCTCATCTCTGTGACTTCCTGGAGAACCATTTCTTGGATGAGGAGGTGAAAGTCATCAAGAAGATGGGCGACCACCTGACTAACATCCTCCGGCTGGCCGGCCCCGAGGCTGGGATTGGCGAGTATCTCTTCGAAAGGCTCACCCTCAAGCATGACTAGGAAGAAGCCTTTGGAGCCCAGAGGCCTTCAAGGGGCCCCTCTGCATTTCCCTGGTGTCTGGCTTTTGCCTGAGCCTCTCCCTGAAACCATTAGACACCCTTTTAGCCTCCTGGAACCCTCTCCCATGCATTGGACCAAATGGAAACAATAAAGCCTTTCGCAGCAGCTGGAAAAAACAAAAATAAAGAACCTAGTATAAAGGAACCATGGACATGGACAACAGGTGGGATTGACTTTGGGGGGAATGGGTGGGTGGGGAGGGGGACAGAGGGGAGCAAAAAGGGGATGGATGTAATACAACAACAATAAAATAAAGTAAAATAAAATTTAAAAAAAAGAAAAGAAAATGCATCCTCACTCCAAATGTTCAGATCTTTCTCACATAGAAAACAGGCTTTAAAAATTTTATACATGTTATGATGTGATTTTAGGTCATGTACCTTTAAAATGAATGTTTTGCTCTGCTCAACTATTGTGAGAATGATTCCTTGCACTTTATTAAGCCAAATTTTGAAGTAAGCAAATTGGGGATATTTGAATGCTGCATTAGGTCATTAATGCAAGAGAGCTATAACTTTCTTTACAAGGTTCTACTGGTCTAACATATGTGTTGATTCTCAAGGAGTAGTTTATTGTTGTGAGATATTTATATCACTTCAAATATATTCCACAACCATCATGAAGAAAGAATTTTACTTTTGAAAGATCAAGCACATTTTTGTCCCAGCATATGAGCCTCATCATAACCAGCTCTAACCTTACCAATTCTATTGGTAGTTTCTCTTAGTTCCAGATTTTTGTATTTGAAAGTCTTCCAGGATTTTGTGCATATTACATAACAGGTTGTTGAGTGAGGAGGGGTGAATGTTAAATTCACTAAAAGCATCATTTCCAAGGCACCTTTTAAATAACATCCAAAGTTGGTTTGTCTTGGATTTTTTTCTTATCTTGAACAATCCATAAATTTTGGTAGGAAGATACATATATTTAAAATTATGAGCTACATTTGTATAATATTTTTAAATAAGATGAAATAAAACTTATTGCCATAGAAAGTTTCTATTTCCTCAGACTTCGAAAAATGAAATCCTCTGTTTATTTGTAATAACAGTGATCACAGTCCAAGTTTTAGGGACCATCATCGCCAGATTTTAAATTGAGCCTGAAACAGCCTACCTCAAAGTTCTCTCTTGGGCAGCTCAGTAACTTTATCTTTTTCTACTCTAGCCATCTATGTAGTTAAACAGAGAAAATGCACATCATTTGTTTTGCGCATTTGACTCCACTCCCTAGAGGCAAATTCATTTTCTGGATGAAATGGAACTACAAGTAATGTCCTTAACACTTGATCATTTAAAGGGAAACAGAATATACATGCCTGGTTCAATATATACATTAGGTCACTGGCATTTTTGCATAATGATTTCATAAAAATATCACCATGTGAATGACTGAAAATAAATCGCAGTTCCACCCAGTAAAAAAAGGCATTGCAGGAAGGAATTCAGAAGGTTTAAAACAATAATTTATCTTTTTTTTCAGTCAAAATTACTCAAATTCAAAATCAACCAGAGGTAAAATAATCCGAGACTCTTGGACCTTGAAAGAACCTAAGAGGTTGTTTTAATTCAGACACAATTTCAGATGTGTGTGATAGAAACCCAAATTAACATTGGCTTAAGCAAGATGAACGTTAGAAAGAAACAGAAGCCTAGAGTAGCTGAGAGACTAGTTCACGGTCACCTACGTAGCCAGATGCCTGGTCAGTTTTTGCTTGTATATAACAACGCAGAAGTCAGCAAACATTGCTAGTAGGAATACTCTGACCTGTGAGGTTATCTAGCAACCCAGGGCCCTTCTATTACATTGCTCTGCCATCACTAGTTGCTCATCACCAAATTCTATTTCAGGCACAACCTGAATATCACACCCATCACTTAATTCCCTTTGTCCAGAAATCAGCCGCATGGCCACACCTAGATGAAACATAGGCTAGGAGTCATAATGTTTATTCTGAACATTTATATGCCCCACTAAAATTTACTTGACTTGGAAGGGCAAAAGAGATTTTAAAAGATTAACTAACCATCTGTGCCCCAGAATTTTTTACATCCTAGTATATAAAACCAATAAAAATTAAACCCTTTGATGCAAAGCTAGGTATGATGAGAAGCTGGCTTCAACCCAGTCTCTTGATTCCTTGTGAGGTTCTGCTAACGACTAGGGCTCTGTTGGACACGTTTAGGAACCACTGCTCTACATAAGGGATGGAAAAACTAAAATGTCTAAAAAGGTCAGGCAGGTCAAGTAAATAAATGAAACAATTTGAATAGGTCCTGTGGCTAGCAGCGGGATAACCTAAAGAGAACATTAATTAGATCCAAAGGAATCTGCTACTCTCAGTACCAATACATTGCTGAGTTGCAAACCTGCGCGGCCAGAGATACCAGACATTTCAATTTTTCAAGAGAAGCCAAAAATTTATATTTCTGTGAATCTCATATATATATATATATATATATATATATATATTATTATTATTACTAGTTAATACATCTTAAAATATTGCGAAAGCCAAAAATACATCTGTAATCCAGATTTATTCAACGGTCACTCCATACAATCTGCACTCAGCTACACCAATCCCTTCCTTTTTAAGACAAGGACACAGAAGCCTAGAGTAGTTGAGAGGCTAACCCAGTCATTGACACAGCCATGCCTGGTCAGGATTTTTTCTTTTAATTTAGGATTCTTATGCTATACCATCATAAATATCACTGTGAAGTTTAGAATAAGCAAATAGGGAAAAATGATGTAAAAGTAATCTAATTTTATAGTAGAGCTTGGTGTTCAGTTTTGAAATGAAATATTTAACAGCAGATCAAGTGCGTGTTCTATGCCCCATTCCTTCCAAACCACATAATTGAAAATAATGTCTGCTCTGCTTTCTACCTTCCTGGCCTGGATTTGCCAGAACCCTGGCTGCGTGATCAGGAACAAGTGAGAAGCGTCAAAGGATATCTCTGGCAGACACCCAGGAGCCAATCTCTCCTCCATCCCGCATGGCCCATCTAATTGCACACTCATATCATATTGTGGCAGATTCATTACAAAACACATTTTTCATTCTTACATGTATTTTTCTGTATGTTATAAAGTTGTATGGTTAAATAGTTCTGGTTGAAATTTTTAAATACGTGGAAATGAATAACCCTTACCTTCTAAATGCTTGAGTGGAACTAAATTGCTCATGGATTAATTGTATGGTACTTGCATAAGCTGTTTTATGAATATTTCTATTGTTCAGTACTTCCTTGCAGGAGAAGTTGGTACTAAAAGTGTGTGTCAAGTAGAAAAATGTACCTCACACGTTATTTCTACTTTAAGGTGGGATCTTTGAGTCCAAAACTTAGATGAAGTGATACGCTTATTTTCTGATCACTTTCTAAAACCTTTAATCAATCTTTCCAACACTTAAATTAGGCTTTTTTTTTATTCTGTGAATGTTATTGTAAATGTATATATAGTAAGAGACTATGTTGGAAATATAGGTAGTCTATGCCCATATGATACTTCAAAAAGATATTTAGTTTTCAAATTTGAATTTTCTTTCATTTAAGTTGTTAGAGCACTTTTAAACCTGAGGTTTTGGTGTTTCTGTGGTATTAACATTTGGCAAAAGTAATGTCTATAGGGGGCCAACCTCAGAAAATAAGTCAAGGGGTGAGTTTGGTTTGGCTGGGAAAATATAATATTTTTCCATTTCCTATTTCTAATGTCTTAAATCATCAGTTTTATTAATAGAATAAATTGAACCACATGAAACAATTCCAACATCCCTGTTAGAAAAACACAGACACAAATGTACAAACAATGCTGCTCTATTTCCTGCTCACTTTCTGTAGCCTTACCTTTTTTTATTTTCTGTCTTTCTTCATTCTGCATTCTTTTTTCTGCTTATGTTCATCATAATTAACTTGCTTCCTCTTTTAACTTTACCTCAACTTTCTGCCTAGTCCTGCTTCATTATTGCAAGTGCATTCCTTAAAACTTTCATGTAAATTATTTAAAATTTATTATATGTTATATATAAATTCTATTTTCCTATAAATTTACCTAATACTTTCATAAATGTCTTTCCACATGAAAATACTTCTGGAATAAGTATTATCATGGGCTGAATTGGGTCTCTTCACAAATCCATGTATGGAAGTCTTAACCCCCAGTACCTTAGAATGTGACTACATTTGGAGATAGGGTATTAAAAGTGGCAACAGAGATTAAATGAGGCCATTAGAGTTGGTCCTCACCCAACATAATCTGAATCTTTACAAGAAGAGATTAGGACACAGACATACATAATCTGAAAACCATGTGAAAACAAAGGGAGAAAACAGCTTACTAAAACCAAGAAGCCCCACAAGAAACCAGCCTTGCCAACAGCTTGATTTCAGATTTCTAGATTCTGAATCTGTGAAAAAATAAATTACTGTGATTTAAGGTACCCTGTCTGTACTTTGTTATAACAGTTCAAAGCAAACTCATACAAGTGTGATCTAAAGATCACATTGAAGATAACAAACTTTTGCAAATTATATATTTTAACAGGAAACTGCTAATATACAATTCATAATATCCAACATATCAAATGTAGTATTGATAATACAAAAGTTTCACACTTTATAGTCCATGAGAGGGTAATTTTGTCAGACCTATAGTAATTCATTTACATTTTCTTCCCTTCAGCAGTTTTATCTGTCAAATAAAGAAAACAAAGTAAAAAAAAGTTCTCTAACTCTAAAAACCTGATTATATGTATATGTTTGTCTCCCTGATGACAGAGTTAAGGATTGTTTTGAGCGCACCCATACACACACACACACACATACGCACACACACACACAAAGATACATTAAAATATGGTGAACTTTTTCAGTTATTATTTTTCTGAAAATTGGACTTTTTCCATCCTCTGCTAAAGAGAACATCCTCACTAGTGTATAGTTGGCAGCTTTCATGACATTAAATGGAGAGCAAAGGTAGGGATATAATTGAAAGACCAAATCTTAAGCAATAAGTCAAAGAAAGTGTGCCTAATGATGAGGCAAAAGGAACAATTATTCAAGAAGCACAGTGAATGGCAAAACTGTTTCAGCCTGGTTCAGTGTGAATCATTTCATACACATGACATTGAAGGAGTTATAAGTTAACATGTTTAAATGAGTAATTAGTTATTGAACATTCACTCCCCCCAAAAAATCATGAGTCTTTATTTTTCTTATCTCAAGTTCACTTACCACCTTCCCCAAGGACAAACAGAACGTCAAAGCTAAAAGGTTGAGGAAATAAAGTTACAAACAATGTCTCTGGTTTGATCTAACTTTTACTACAGCATGCTTCCCTTTTTAATACAGGGAAACTGAGGTAATTACACTCATCAACTATGTGAAAGAGAAGAAGGAAGTAACAGAAGCAATATTAAGGGTAGCTGCAGGGTCAGACAGTTGGGCTAAAGAAACAAATAAAAATGTAGAGAAAAGATGGGAAACAAGCAACAGAAGGAAATTTCTCCCCCTCCCTCCCTCTCTCTCTCTTTCTCCTGCCACTCCTCCCACTCCTTTCCCTCATCTTCCATTTGCTAGATCTCTTTATTACTTTTGAAGCTTCCAAGCTATCTCTTCTCCACTTACAAACTTCATCAGTTCTTGTGCTCTTCTCACTCTTTGCTTATGACTCTTAGTGCTTTGGAAGTGAAGAAGAAGGTGATGTCAGTGTTTCAAGACCATTTCTTCTCATGTCAATTTCTGTAATTCCTAATTGATTTCTGTGCCACCAGCCCAGACCCTTATCAACCTATCCACCATGCCTCTGCCAGGAATATCTTTTTAAAATACAAATAAATCACATGTAACTCCCGAAGTTGTACTGAATGCTGTCACCTTAATTAGCTCAGCACAAAGACTATCCCCTCTCCTGTAACAATCCCAAAATACTTAAAATTCCCAAATGGGTTATGCATAGTTTTGTACTGGATGTTTGTATCTGGTTATTTCCTATTCATCCTTAGAAATTGATCTTGAGCTAGTCTCCTCCAGGAAGTTTTTTCTTACCCATACAATTTAGTTAACTCTACATGTCTCACAGTGAGTTTTATGTGGAATTGTAGTTAGTAGATTTGTCTGCCCCTGCTCTATAAGACTCTAAGCAAGATAGCAAAATGTCAGCAATAAGGTAGGTATTAGGTATGAGGAGGTGCTAACACATAGCATTAAAGAGTAGAAGCCCCAATAAATAGCATCACATACCAGCTATATATGGTATGTGCCCAGCGGTCACAACTTTTACCTCTTGGTACATTAATTTCATCATTTGTAAAGTTGAAAAAGCCTGGCTCATAGTAAACACTGAAGAACTATTATGATAGTTTTGAATATCTATATTTATCCATGTTTATTTCTCTATCTCTGTCTATATTCTATGCATCTGCATAAAGCAGAGCAGAGCCTGAACTCTGTTGTGACTCTTCATGCAGGTGTGTCTGTAGGCTGCTCCCTAAGGTAGGGCTTTTCCTCTCAGAAATGTCTTCTAGAAGCCAGGTTTAGATAAATTTATCAAATACTCTTAAATATATGTATATGTATGTGTGTGTGTATGTTTATTTATTTATTCACCAGATACATAAGATGTGGTTAATTTGAAGAAGATCCCAAGCCAAACTTTTAATTTTATTCAACCAGTTCACACCACTAAACTCTTACTGTTTACTTATGGCTAGAGTGACCACACATCCCAGTTTGCTTGGAATGGTCCCAGTTTATGCCTCTCATTCTGGTGTAATGATTAATTATGCATTTCATTCTCAAAAGTGTCCATATTTGGACAATTAATTATATGCCCACTCTATTTGCAGCTCATGCTCATTCTGATTGATTGTAGTGCCCATGCCATACCAGCTATGAAATACTTTTAATATCAGATATGCCTATAAGATAGGTCACACAGAGGGGCAACCTAACTTCTTCTCCTACAAGTTGAATTAAATGCAAATATCTTAAATTTATAGAATAAGAAAAATAAGGACAAGACAGGAGAGAGCCTCATTCACCCCTCTCCAACCAAAAACTGACCTGGATGAGAAGGAAAGCTGGGTCCTAATGGTGAAGTCTGAGCCTCTCAGTTCTGCCCTCTCTAGCCCCTCTGTCCCACCTGGATCTTCTCTCTTTTCTGGTTTCTTTCAGGTACAGTCACTCTTTAGAATATTTGTCCCTGACTTTCATTCCTTTCTAACCCCACAGGAACTTAAGGTGTCCAGTTTTCAGACAGTTTTTGTTCAAAAGTGAGAATTATAGCTATTGTTTCTCTCTCTCTCTTTTTTTTTTTTTTTTTTAATTGTTTCTCTTTATATGAGTATCCTCCACTGGTTTGCAGATGGTTTAGCTAGAAATGTCTTCTAATTGATCAGCCATAGAACTTCATCAAAGAGTACATTTCCTTGAAAGGCAGACGAAGGACATCAAGTTCAGTAGTTAAGAAAGCATCATCCTTGCCATACCTATAACCCTGACCACCTCAGACTAAAAGGATAATGAGAATTGTATCACCCAATCACTTGGTAAGGAGAATGGTTTCATCCCCCAGAATTTCTAATGGAATTTATGCCAATTGAATTCACATGGTAAGAAAAACCATGCATATATACAGAAAAAGTGCTTTCCAAGAATAATAATATGATCTTGGAGTAAAGCTTTTATGTTTTTTTTTTTCCTTCAGTAGGATTTTTAATAGTTCTGAGAACTAGAGCAGTGAGTAGCCATTCCTGTTAATTCCATGATTTCCTAGATAAAGAAAGAGCTGCAGTAGTTCTGTTTAGAGCTTAACTAATTTTAGCATTAATGAAGACTGTCCTTAAAGGTTTACTCATCTCTATTTGTTACCACCCATTAAAAAAAAAATCTTCTGAATATCACAGTGGAATTTACAGTGACAGGGAAATGGGGGGAAGTATATTGGTAAACCATTTTATTCTATCTCCACTCTGAAACTAAACCAGAATCTATGTGTAAAACACTTGCTGGTAAAACACAGCAAAGTTTGATGTCAGACAAACTGGTATACTAAGAAGCACCTGATGAAAGCTTTTTATTTTGTTTTGAAGTAAACAAAAGATGAGGTGCTGCTGTGATTACAAAAGTCTGTGAAACCAAACCACGTGTAATGTTTTTTTACTATTATGCTTCCTAAACTAGGATAGTAAAGCAGTTAAGGGATTACTTAAAAGGCAACTTCTCAGTAGCCCCAGTCAATAATCACAGGTCTAAATTTCAAATGGAATCAACAATTAAATGAAGGAATTTTTGTTTATCTTTCAGTGCATCTGTCTCAAAAGTACACTTTGGGGGGATGGATGTGCTACTTAAGCTGTTGATGTGCAAACTGTATTTTACTGGTTCATTATAAAATAAAGAGCTTACACAAGAATGTAAATCATCATTTTGCCTCCTTCATTCAGAACATCTTGCAACAACAACAACAAAAAAATCAGTTGAATTAAACAGTACATTTTGTGAAGAAATTGGTCAATATTTTCTGGTGCTAGCTTCTGATTTTCCTGCAACTGGTAGCAAAGTTTGTGGACTGATAGTAGTTTACACAATATAATTTGAGCATTCTGATATAAGATACCAAGTTTTCAGCGTCAGAAATTATATCCAGCTGCTAATAATAGAGATCCCATTATGGAAACTGAAGTAATTTAGGGAATTTTTCTTTCACAGGAACTGTGTGAGAGGCTATCTAGGACTTGCATGTTCATATCATCAGCTGAGTTCTATCAGTCCACCAAGTCAGAAGGTTGGATGAGCCCAGCAGCATTCTGTAATAAGATGCAAATTCATTCAGGATCAAGTGGTAGGAGAGCTGCAAGGCAAGCTATACAGCAGCTGCCCTGGACCCTCCTGTTATCTATCATGGTAGCACCAGCACCACTCAACTCATACCTGTGGCTCCAGGAAAAGCCCATTATGATCCACTGATGGAGGAGCAAAATGGCGGAACTTGTTTCACAGACTGAACAACTCAGTATGTGAGTAAAAACCAAGAATGGATGGTTGCCACTCTAGAGCCCCACTTAAGGAGGCCGTGAGAGGCAGTGGAGAGGGAAACCCTCCCAACACCCAGGGCTCCAGATAATCTAGTTTTTGTGTGTGGAAAGAGAGGGGGCTAGAGGCAAGAATAAATATGTCATGAAAAATAAATAATAAGGTTAAAGACACAGAGGCCTGGTGGGAATATATGGAGGGGCCCATGGGAATGAGAAAGAGTATTGTGTGTTATCCATCAGAGAGCATCTATCACAGAGAAGATAATAAACAGGGGAGCAGATAGAATGCTGCCAATGGACATTACCATCTATTGTACTTTACCACAGCAGTCTTGGCACAACAGGTACATGAACAGCCATGGTGCTAGGGATGGAGGAATGAGCCTGACTGCATGAGTTCCCACTCACCAAAGCTTATTTAAATTTTGCTTTTGCCACAAGTTCCAACTTGCCAGCAACAGAGACTAACGTGGAGCCCCCAGTGTGGCGCCACCTCCCCAGATCAAATGGGTGCCAAGTTGATTACATCAGATTCCTTTCACTTTGGAAAATACAGTAATTTATCTTGACTATAATAAACACATTCTCAACATGGGTTTGCCTTTCTCTCCTGAAGAAGCTCAGCCAGCAGTATGATCCAAGGGCTTACGGAATGGTCCCCTACTGACTTCGGATCTCACATAATATTTCTGGGGTCAAAAGAACCCACTTAAAAGCAAAAGAAGTTAGACAGCAGGCACCTGATCATGGGATCTTCTATTCTAATATAAAGATGCTTTAAACTTTCTACTTCCCACTTGGCCAACACACAATGGTTTATCATACAGGACTTGATCCATCATCCTGTCTGAAGTTTTCTAAAGTTCTTCTCTGATGACTTGTGCTTCAGCCAGAGTGCGTTCCCCGGGCTTCACTCAAACTTGCATCATCCTCTTCTGAACACAGTTAAGGCATTCATTTCCATTAATTCTCCCTTCTTTTTATATCTTAAATTACTTTCATGAAATCTTGCCTTTATTATAATACAGTTCTTGGAATCTATGTCCCAACATAATGTTACCAGCAGAACTGAGTTATAGCAAAATCTGTTTGGTGCTTCTAACAGCTAAAAATAAGAAAAATTATGTTGAGACAAATAATACTTTTAGCAGGTTAGTGGCAACAAAATAAGAATCAGGCTGATGTATCATGCTGGGAATTTTTTCCATGCTTATGTTCTGCAATCTCTCTACATAATTGTTCTCTCTTTAATAAAAAATATTTTTTTCTTTCAGAGATCCTTCACCTGTTTCTACAAAATACAGCAACGTCAAGTTTGGTTACCTCTGGTTTTTCCATCTTCTGTCTTTAATTTAAATATATAAAAAGCCTAGAATAAATATGTTTCTCTTCAAGATTAAGATTTTTATCCTTGCATTAAATACAATTTTTGCAATGTTCTTACCATGTGAGCACAAGTCAACCAATTCCTCAATATTCACAAATTTACTTACAAAACCAATTCACAGTGGTTTCATTTATCCACATTACCTACTACCTTTCCCAGAAAATAATTTTCTTCATCTGTTTTTTTCTAGTCCCATTTCTATGCCTCTTATTCATATTCCCTGTGCCATATTCTATTTTATTCAGACAGCTTAAAATATCACAGGACCTCTTTATCCATGCAACATTGTCTTCTTATTTTTGTAATATGCAATTTTTTCTTTTAATAAAATCTTGGCCCATTTAGCTATATTCCTGGAACATCAAGCCAGAAGTTCTTGTTATTTTTTTCCAGTTATTTCTTCCAAAATATATCACACATTACTTTACTCTTGAAGCTTACATCATCTTTTCTTTCATCTCTAGCAAAAAATGACTACAAATATGCCACTTGGAGTAATTCTTAGTTATTTGATAATCAAAATTCCCATAACATAATCCCCAGGCAGTTCACGCTGATTTATCTCTTAAAGCATTTTCTGACAATAAAAAGTTGTTGAAACAATTCTGTGATGTCTGAGTTTCAAGACTTCAAAGATGTTTTCCCTTCCCCATTTTAGCATTCCATTTCCCTACTTAAGGACCCGACAAAGATTAAACCCTCACATGCCTATTACAGATAAACCTTAAATAGTCCTCTTTGCCCATCACTAACCTTATTCTTTCCTTTGTTCTCTTTTTTTGAAGTATCAATCCCCTCTCTCCCAGATTGATTTACTGGATATGAAACCTTACCCAACTTCTCCAACATCCAGTATTTCTGTATAAAATAAAGAATACACTGCTGTGTATTTGCAGTAACAATATTGCTAGATGTGTGCATGTATTCACACACACATGCCTGCACATGCATACAGATGATCTGCTTTGGCTTATCAGAAACTTACTAAATTGGTCATTATCCATCCATACACCATTCATTGAACACCCCTTCAGTGTCATTCACTGTGCTAGTGGCTCAATCACACAGTGCAGCTTCTTATAGCTCATACGTGGGAGAAATAGAAAAATAAGAAATAGGTTGTAATGGCCTAGAGTAGCAATTTTCAATGGATGTGCCATGGCAGGCACACTGGTGTGCCACAAGAATTTTTAAAACATATAATACCTGACTAGTCAAGGGCATTGAACTGTTTTCCCTTAGATTGTAAAATTTAAAAAGCTCTTTGGTATGAATGAATCAAAATTACACCCATTTTTGTCAGATAAGCAAAAAATACATTTTTTGGTGAGTTGCAGAATTTTAGTAATTAGTTTACATGTACCATGAGATTAAAAAAAAAAAAAAAAAAAGTTGAAAATCTCTGACCTGCAGCATAAAATCTACACAAGGCATGGAATTATAAATGCAAACTCCAACCTCAGAGGAACAAGGTAGAGGAAGAAGGGAGTGGAAGGAGGACCAGTAGAAGTTAACTGGGCAGAAGAGAAAGGGGACAGAGTGCTCCAGGCAAAAGGAAAGCAAAGATGGTGGGTGGTGGGATAGATGGTTACTGAGATTTTTACAGAATGATTTAGGCAATCTGCCTGTTTCCACACAGCTGCAGAGGCAAGCCTGGGGAAACGGTGGGAGATGACATGAGGAAGACAGCGAAAGCCAGTTCATAAGGGACTTATATTACATGTTGAAGAATGCCCTTTGTTCTGCCCCTCTACTTGTCTATGACCATTGTTATGAGACTTCTGACCAGCACCAGGAAAGAGCTTATAGGTTCTGTTATCTTCTTTCTGTTTTTCAATACTTAACTCATGATTATCTAATAGAGATAATTTTATCTCTTATATCTCTCCTTTAATGCCTTCAGCTATGATTGCCTACCAAATACAGTGGAAATCCCTACAGAATGTGACCCCAAATGAATATCTCCACTACGACTTCGCATTTCTTCCCTAAACATGCTGCTGACACACAGGTGCTATGGCTCCCCAGCTGCAAACCCTTGCTCAAGCAGCTCCTCTCACCAATGTCTTTGCCATTTTCATCTGCTCAACCCTTTTCAGTCTTCCAGACACATCTCCAACGTTAGTTTGTCTCCTTGGAATCTACACTGCATCTTATTTCTGTTATCTTACAGCATGTATTGTATTCTGCCCTACAGTTTTTTACATATTTGCTTTACTCATTTGACTAAAATGATTGCTCCTTCATGGTAGAAACTGTGTCTAAGCCATTAGTTTTTACTTTCAATAGCACATAACACCACTTCCTGAGCAGATCATTTCTATAATAATTGTAGTAGTTACCACGGTATCACCTCAAATTCTTTTATTATGTTGTTTACAGGGAAGGTAGAGGAGTGAGATAAACATCTGCCTTAAAGTTTATCAAAGCAGCACTATTTCCAATAGCCAAGTGCCTAAGTGCCCATTAGTGGGTGAACAGATCAAAAAATTGTGGTACATTTACACAATGGAATTCTACAGAGCAAAAAGAAAGAACTTGTACCTTTTGCAACACCATGGATGGAACTGGAGAGTATTATGCTAAGTAAGCCAGGTAGCAAAAGACAACTACCATATCATCTCATCTAATATAGGAAACAAATGTACAAAACGAACAAGCAAAATAGAACCAGAGGCATGGAAACAAGGGACAGACAGACAGTGACCAGAGGGGAGGAGGGAAGAGGGGAGAAAAAAAGAAAGAAAGGGAAGGGTTTGGCCAGAGGCATATGAAAGAATGCTCAACATCACTAGTCATCAGAGAGATGCAAATTAAAACCACAATAAGATACCACCTCACACCTGTCAGAATGGCAATCATCAACAAATCAACAGACAACAAGTGTTGGCGAGGATGCGGGGCAAAGGGAACCCTCATACATTGTTGGTGGGAATGTAGGCTGGTGCAGCCACTGTGGAAAACAATATGGGGTTTCCTTAAAAAACTGAAAATGGAACTGCCTTTTGATCCAGCAATTCCACTATTTGGACTATACCCAAAGAATCCTGAAACACAAGTTCATAAGAACCTATGTACACCTATGTTCATAGCAGCACTATTTACAATAGCCAAGTGCTAGAAACAGCCTAAGTGCCCATCAGTGGATGATTGGATCAAAAAACTTTGGTACATTTACACAATGGAATACTATACAGCAGAAAGAAAGAAGGAACTCCTACCCTTTGCAACAACATGGATGGAACTGGAGAGTATTATGCTTAGTGAAATAAGCCAGTCAGTGAAGGACAAATATCATATGATCTCACCCATTACAGGACAATAATGAACAA
>PVIW01009748.1:7449-49673 GCA_004026585.1 Noctilio leporinus | reverse complement strand
GGTGAGATCATATGATATTTGTCCTTCACTGACTGGCTTATTTCACTAAGCATAATACTCTCCAGTTCCATCCATGTTGTTGCAAAGGGTACAAGTTCCTTCTTTCTTTCTGCTATATAGAATTCCATTGTGTAAATGTACCAAAGTTTTTTGATCCAATCATCCACTGATGGGCACTTAGGCTGTTTCCAGCACTTGGGTTTAAATGGTACTGAAAAGGCGAAAAAGTCAGTTCAGCAACCTAACTTCACATTGTATGGCTAAAAACTTTTCAAGGCAGTAAAGGACCAAGATAAAGAATGCTCATTTCCCATTTCAAAGAACTCATACTTAGGATTCAATTAAAAGCAATTCTCCAGAATTATTATTGATTCCATTGGATTAGTAAGTAGGAGTCAAGTGGGGGGACCTTCACAGATATCCTTAATGCTGAAGATAATATTCTTTCTCTTGCATTTTTCAGAGTAGAAACTAAAAGGAGCTTGAAGCTTCAAAGAAAATACACATAATTTTTTTTTCAGATGAATCTGAGTGACTTTTATCTATAGATGTGGGACATGTATAGGAACCAATCATTGGACAGGAATAAGGAAACCCAGAGAAGGTTATCCCAGTGGACCTGAAGAGAGCCAACCTCAGAGGAAAAAAAAAAAAAAGCCTAAAGGGAAAAGTGCATCTAAAACTTTGTCCCCTTCTTTCTCCCAGGCACAATTTCATTTCGTCAGGTGTTCCCCTTTCCTCCAAGAGGATCACAGAAAGGTAACCTCATCTCAATCCTGATCAATCCTGATTTTCTCAGCTTTAGTACTACTGACACTTGGAGGTGGGTAATGCTTTGTGTCAGAGGTTGTCTTGTGCAATGCAGCATCTTTGTTTAACGACATCTTTGACTCCTGTAAACTAACTTCCAATAGCACCTAGCCCCACCAGTTGTAAAAACAAAGTGTGTCTAGACATCATCAAATATGCCTAGAGGACATAATTGTCCTGGTTGATAACCCCTGGTACAAGCTGCATACACAGGGCACTCCTCTGACGTCACTGTAATGACTTTGACACCTAGTAGGAACTTGTGAGTAACTACTGATTGAGGGACAAATGCCAACTCTGAGGAAAACATGTATTTGGTTTGAGTTTCTTAACAGCCACTCCAGCTCTTCACATTACTCTGCAAATATTAATATTAGCATGGATATCTAACTCAAGCTGGCCTTGCCACCCTGCGGTGGACATTGACTGCTTTTTCTGTGTCCCCACTTTAAGGTGAAGAGGATGGCTGCAGCCTGCATTGTTACCAGTAGTCATCCTACCACTCCCAATCAAAATAACTAGTCCTGCTTGGTTTTGAGACAAAAACAGAAGGCAGCAATTTGCAAAATCAAAAGATCCGGTGCTTGTTGACAGTGCTCAGCTGTGAGAGGTGATGGCATTTTTTATGTTTAAGTCAGTTGGAGTAAGGATAGTCTGTTACTTGTTGGTAAAATCATCTTAAATAATACACTATAGAAATCCAAGAAAGGGGTGTGATATTAAAGGGTCTGTGTGCACTGAATGGCTATTTAAAGACTAAATTCACCCAAAGCTATATGTATATGCAACAAACACCAGACCAAATGACCAAACCAACTCATTCCTAACCTATCCCTAACTGCATGCTTCTTAGGCTTTGTAAATCTGCCCCTCTCAGAGTCTGCCTTATCTCGGTAAACAACAGCTCCTTCTTCTAGATACTTAGGCAAAAACCTATGGGACCATCCTTGATGCCAACCTCCCTCTTATACCTCTGATGCCATTTTCATTTTCAGCATTTATCCAATAGAATTATCTCACTTTCACCTTCACTTCTTCCACTTTAGTCCAAGCCAACATCATCTTTGGTTGATACTAGTTCCTGAGCCCTATCAATAGTCTCTTTCCATTCACAGTTGCTTTCCTTCTGTCTATTCTCAACAGAGCTAAAAACATGTGTCATTGAGTGCAATGTGGTATCTGGATTGGTGCCAGAACAGAAAAAGGGACATTATTAGAATAACTAGTGAAATATGGATCAAGTCTATAAACCAGTTAATTATATTGTACCTAAGTTATTAGTTTTGAAAAATGTACCATGCTTATGTAATATGTTAAACATTAGAGGAAGCTAGGTGAAGGGTTCATAGGAGCTCTCTATACTTTGTAAGAGCTATATAAATCTTAAAATAATACCAAGTTAAAGTTCCAAAAATATTATACATGGTGCGTGCAATAAAGTGGCAATAACTTTACATCTCCTTATTTCACGTTTCTTATTAATTTTGAAAAACTATGTTCCTAAGGTTATGATTTAACATCATTTTTTCAGATATGAAGTATTAAATTCTGAGAGGAACCATCATGCTGAAGGAATACAATGTTAGAGCATCTATAAGCTCTGGACTGCATGCAGGGAGAACTGCTAAGAAAATTGTGGACTTCAATAACATCCCTTTACATACAGTTGACAATATGAAGAAGGTGTATGATGCTGATTCTGATGTCACCACACCAACAAGGAAAACACAATAAGGTACACAAGGCTTGCACAAGTCCAAATATTGTATACAGAACCCAAGAGATCATCACTGAAGATCCAGGAAAGTCAATGTGCTTCATAGCAAGAGAACTGCAGATATCAGATGCAACTGGTCACAAGATTATTGCTGAAGATATCAGATACAGACTGTACGTTCTTAGAAGAGGCCAGTTTATGACACAGCAGACAAAGGCAAGGCACATTGAAAAAGCAAGGAAACTACTAACAAAATGGAATAATCCCAAAGGAAAAAACCCTCTGATTTTCTTCTACAATGAAAAGAATTTTCAGCAGGATGAAATAGTCAACAGAAGAAACAACAGGTGATTCTGTGAGAATCTTAACAAAATCCTAATCATCATGAAAATGAAATTTCCTGCTACAGTGATGGTGTTAGGTATTGTCAGCAATAAAGGAGATATCATGAGCTGGCATTTGTTTCCACAAGACTTGAAGGTAACTGCTGATATTTACCTTGACATTTTGAGAGAAGTAGTTGTACCGTGGATAAAGCAAGTTGCAAATGGACATCGTTTTATCTTCCAACAACATGGTACACCAGCACATAACACCAAAAACGTGCAAGAATGTCTCAGTGTCAATGTTCTTGAATTCTGGTCAAAGGAAATCTGGCTGCTTAGTTTACCAGATGCAAACACTTTAGACTATTATGTATGGAGCATTTGTGAGAGAGAAGTTAATAAACAACCTCATTCCACTAAAGAGACTGTTAAAGCTAAGATTGAAAACATGATGATGTCCATGGATAAAGAAAAGTGGCTTAAAGTGTGCTCAAGATTCCAAAGTGGAATTGAGTCTATTATTGCAGCAAATGGAGACTTTTTTTAACAATTAAAAAATGACTATGTTTATGTATTTACATATAAGAATAAATTGATTTCAAAATATAACACTTTTGTGGTATGTTGTTTGTTTTACTAAAAGTTTGCCAACTCATTGTGCACTCCCTGTAGTTCTAAAAAACAAGTGTTACATAATGATATTTCTTTATACAGGATTCTCCAGTTCCACCTCATTTTATGCAGAGTAAATATTCAATGCCTTATGAACACTCCTGGGCTCCAGTGATATGGAATTTGTGTCATTTTTTGACTCCATCTTCCACTAGCCATTCCCTCACTCACTCATGTTGCTCCAGAAGCATTGGCCACCCACCTATTGTTCTTCAACACCCATCCATGTTCTTGCCTCAGGGCCTTTGTACTGACATCCCACTACCAAACACTCCTAGGGATTGTGTAACAATTCATCCATGATTTCCATACATCTTTATTCATGAAGATTCACCTCAATGAATCTTTCTTGCAGCCTATCTAAAATAGCAGCCCCCTACCTCTCACACTTCTTTCTCCCTGTTTCATTTTCCTTCATAGCGTGTATTACTATTTAACATACTGTATATAATTTCTTATTTATTGTAATGTTTATTTCACACACTAGAATGGCATCTCTATGATGGCATAAAGTTTTATTTGTTTTGCTATTATCTCAGAATCTAGATTGATGTTTGGCATTTAGAAGCTGTATTTGATAAATTAATTAGTATGTATGGGTAGTATTTTGTTAACCAAACTTGTTATCACAATTCTGTGTTAAAAATAATAGTCCTACATTCAACATGTACCTAAAAATTCTAGGAAAGTGAATTATGACCTGCCTATAGGCCAGAAAGTTAACTAACTGCAGTAATAAAAAGGTATACAGATGGCAAATGATCATATAAAAAGATTTTTAACATCATATGTCATTAGGAAATTGCTAATTAAAATCAACAATGAGACACCATTAGAGCTCTATAGAAAAGCCAAAACACCAAAAACTGGCAAGAATGTAAAACACCGGGAAGTTATTTTCATTGCTGGTAGAATGCAAAGTAGTACAGTAAGTTTGGAAGTAATTTTGGTAGTTTCTTAGAAAACTAAACATATTCTTACCATACAATAAAGCAATCATGCTCCTTAGTATTTACCCTAAGGTGCTGAAAATGGTATGTTCACACAAAAACCTGTACAGGGATATTTATAGTAATTTTATTTATAATTGCTAAAACTTAGAACCAACCAGGATATCTTTCAGTAGGTGAATGGATAAAGTGTGTTATATCTAGACAATAGAAGATTATTCAGTACTTAAACAAAAACACTACATACTATATAATTATACTGTATAATCCCAACTAATAGACATTCTGAAAAGAAAAACTACAGAGATGGTAAAAAGATCAATGATTACCAAAGAGTGGTGGGAAGGTATAATAAATAAATAAGGAAAGCTTAGAGGATTTTTACCATAGTGAAACTACTCTATATGGTACTACAATAATATATACATGTCATTATATGCTTGTCCAAACTCATAGAATGTGCAACACCAAGAGTAAACCATAATATAAACTATAGACTTTGTGTTATTATAATATATCAATGTAGGTTCATCACCTGTAACATGTACTTCTGGTGGAGGATGTTGATAATGATGGAAACAGTGAATGTGGAAGAGCAAGGGATATGGGAAACCTCTATACCTTCCCCTCAAATGTGCTTGAATTTAAAACTGCTCTTAAAAAGATAAAGAAGCACACACACACACACACACACACACACACACACACACACATACACACACACCAAAAAAAATAGTAATATCAATCTACTGTATTTTCATAGAAACATATCTAAAATATAAATTAAAGAAAACAGGTTACTAAATAATTGGCATCTACATTTGTTTAAAAAATAAGATGAAACTTAAAAGACTGAAAAGCAAAAAACAGACAAACAATACAATAGGAAAAATCTCTCAGGGAGTTACTATGACACTGGCCTCATCTCAGAAATAGATCTTCATTAAGAAATCATTCCTTCGTACTCTCTTCCCTGAAAATCCAAAGACTTTTGTCTATTTCATTTCATTTATTTGACCCGAACCCTCAAGAAGAAAGTAGAAACAGGTTTCTGCTTTTGTTTTCATATGGGGAATCAAAATAACAATTTTTAAAGATTTAGATAATTCAAGATTCAAGTTTTAATTATTTCTTCTTATCAAGAGAATCCACGTGACTCTGAGGTCAGTCTTTTGCTTAGATTATTTCTAGCTTTACTCTCAAAGCCCCATGAAATTCACATTCTTAAAGAAAACAAAAACAGCAAACTGTTTTTGCTGCAATGAACAAATAATGCTGCAATGAACATAGGGGTGCTTATGTTCTTTTGAATTAGTGTTTTGGGTTCCTTTGGAGATAGTTTCAAAAGTAGTATCACTGGGTCAAAAGACAAATCCATTTTTAGTTTTTTGAGGATATCCATACTTCTTTCCACATTGGCTGCTCTAGTCTGCATCTGCACTAACAGTGTAAAAGTTTTCCCTTTCTCTATATTCTCAATGTCACCTGTTGTTTGTTGATATATTGATTATAGCCATTATGAAAGGTGTGGGACGGTATCTCATTGTGGTTTTCATTTGCATTTCTCTGATGATTAGTGATGTTGAGCACCTTTTCTTATGTCTACTGGCCATCTGTATGTCCTCTTTGGAGAAGCCATTATGCAGGTCTTTTGTCTATTTTTTTAATTGGGTTGTTTGGGTTTTTTGGTGTTTCATTTTGTAAGTACTTGATTAATTTTGGATATTAACCCCTTTTCAGATATATCAGTGAATATGTTCTCCCATTCTGTGGATTGTCTTATTATTTTGTTGATGATTTTTTTGTTATGCAAAAACCTTAAGATTGAGAGCAAGATAGAGATGTCTGCTTTCTTTCACCTCTCTTATTCAATATTGTATTGGAAGCCCTGACCACAGAAATCAAACAACAAGAAGAAATAAAAGGCATCTAAATTGGAAAGGAAAAAATAACACTTTTTATTTACAGATGACATGATATTGTACATAGACAAGCCCAAAGATTCCACCAAGACACTACTAGATCTAATAAATGAATTCAGCAAAGTAGCAGTATATAAAATTAATACCAAGAAATCAGTTGCATTTCTATATGCCAATAAAAACTAACAGGAAGGGAAATTATTAAAACAATCCCATTCAAAATTGCTTCAAAAAGAATAAAATACCTAGAAATAAACCTAATCAAGGATATAAAAGACCTGTATTCTTAAATTTATAAGACACTGGAGAAAGAAGTAGAAAAAAATTTGACTTTGGGGGGAATGGGTGGGTGGGGAAGGGGACAGAGGGGAGCAAAAAGGGGATGAATGTAATACAACGACAATAAAATTTAAAAAAAAAAAGAAAGAAAGAAGTAGAAGAAATTAGTGGAAGAAGATACAAATTATGTCCATGGATAGGATGAGTTAACCTCATTAAAATGCCAATACTACCCAAAGCAATCTATAGAGTCAATGCAATTCCTATTAAGATTCTAATGACATATTTCACAGAAATAGTACAAATATTTCAAAAATTTATATGGAACCACAAAAGGCTCCACATTGCAACAGTAATCCTAAAAAAGAAGAGTAAAGTTGGAGGAATCATGCTACCTAACATCAAACTATTCTACAAGGCCATAGTAACCAAAACAGCCCAGTACAAACAGACTCAAAGATCAATGGAACAGAATAGAGAGCCCAGAAATAAAACCACACCTTTATAGTCAATTTTATATTCAACAGGGAGTAAGCACATATAATGAGCTAAAGATAGTTTATTCAATAAATGGTATTGAGAAAATGGGGCAGATACATGCAGAAAAATGAAACTAGATCACCTTCTTATACCACACATAATAATAAATTCAAAATAGATAAAAGACTGAAATGTTAGACCAGAAGTCATACAAATGCTACAAGAAAACAGAGGCAGCAAAATCTCAGATATTGTTCTTAGTACTTTTTCAAAAATCAGATATAGCTCCTCCAGCAATGGGGGGAGAGAGGGGGGGGGAGGGAGGGAGGGAGGGAGAGAGAGAAAGAAAAGGAAAGGAAAGGAAAGGAAAAAGAAAAGAAAAGAGAAAGAAAGCAAATGGGACTACATTGAACTAAAATAGTCTTGGATAGAAAATGTCAATGGATCATAGTGAAAATGCACACCAGATGGAAGGCCACAAGCTGGTCTAGTATACCTGCCTGGGTGCTTGCTGCAGCACTACTCTGATGCCCAGTTAATGCATGTGTTTTAAAAGAAAGGAGGTAATAATATTTCTCAGAATATGCTTTACCTAGGGACACTCTCCCAGATTGCTCATAACACTTATTTTGAGTCTCTAGAGGTGCAAAATCAAAATTCCCTTTCATGTTGTTGAATTCCCCTTTTGACCATAGTTTCCATTTTCTAATTTTCCATTGCGTATTTTCTCACTGAGTTTCAATAAATGCATGCTCCTGCCTGGCCCATGCTAAAGCATGAAGCATTGTTCTTTTTATGACTAAGAATAGCAATGTGAGTGAGATGGGCTTGAGGTGACTTTTTAAACAATAAAACAAGGTATTATTGACATTGTTGCTTATATTCCCCCACCACAACCTCAAGCTCCTTCATCAGCCAGCAGGCTCAGAAAGATAATGTGGTGACACATCTAAAAAGGTGTCACTCTACTGGAGTGTTAGCCAGGATGACTTTACCATTCTGCAGGCAAGTGCTCCTGGATCAGTAAGTCACACTCAGGCAGTGCAGCCTTTTCTCTGTCCTGGGTGGAGTTCATGTACACATTTGGTAAGTAGACAATGGCTTTCCAACCTGGATCTCCTATGGTTGGGACCCTGCCCAGTGCTTCCCATCTCAGGGTAACAGAAGCAGCCACAGTGTCTGCAGGTACAAATGCCATAGACAAGATGATGTTGTCATTTTTCATTATCAGAAATGTCTGGATAGCATCTCTATTTTTTTTCTAAAGAATTCACCACTAGGTTCACTTTCTTTTGTCATATCTTTCACGTACATTCCTATACAAAATATATTTAACACTTTAATGGAAAATTATTGAATAGCACTGATGATATAAGCTTGTTTCTTATAAAAGCTAAATGTGGGCAATTAAAATTGTTCAGAAAGCTTCAAGATCCATTCTTACTGTGCTTTATTTATTTTTGAGGGTCACTATAAAATTCTGGCTCTTCCAGACCCATTTATTTTTAAAATTTCTTTAATCAACATTGACCCAAGAAACCACTGTTTCATAATTGCTAGAATCAGTTAGGAGACCAGCTGGCCATCTCAATCCCACAGTGCTCAATGATGACAAAGTACCTTCTCTCAGAATACATTTCTTACCTGGACATTGCCACTATCTCCCACCTGTGGGAGGTGCAGCTTTTTGTGTGCATCACCAGGTCCAGTTGCTAGGAATGGTGTAAATGAAACTATTCTACCTTTAGGGATAAGCTGAGAATGCTTAGCTCCCAGTTCCAATCTAAAGTACATTTATAATTTTGATGCATAGATGTGAACACTAGGTTTTACTTCCAGGTAAATCATGCTTAATGAGTGTTGGTCTTACTCTGTATTACTGCATATAGAGAACCCAAAAATTTTCATGAAAAACTGCTAGAGCTTATAAATGAATTCAGCAAAGTAGCAGGATATAAAATATCCAGAAATCAGTTACATATTAGATACCAATAATGAACTATCAGAAATAGAACTAAGAAAACAATCCCATTCCGAATTCCTTGAAAAAAAAATAAAGGAATAAAGTTAATCAAGGATGTAAAAGATCTGCACTCAAAAAATTATAAGACACTGAAGAAGAAATTAAAGATATAAATAAGTGGAAGAAGATACTGTGTTCATGGATAGGAAGAATTAACATCATTAAAATGTCTATCCTACCTAAAGCAATCTTTAGATTCAATGCAATTTCCATCAAGATACCAATGGTATATTCCACAAAACTAAAACAAATATTCCAAAAATTTGTATGGAACCACTAAAGACCCTGAATAGCCACAGAAATCTTAAGAAAGAAGATCAAAGTTAGAGGAATCTGCCACTTGATATCAAGCAATACTATAAGGCTATAGTGATTAAAGTAGCATAGTACTGGCATAAAAACAGACATTTAGATCAATGGAATAGCCCAGAAATAAATCCATGCATTCATAGTTAATATTTGACAAAAAAGAAAAAACATACAATAGGGTAAAGATAGTCTTTTCAATAAGTGGTGTTGGGAAAATTAGACAGATACTTGCAAAAAAAAATTAAACTAGACCAACTTCTTACATCATACACAAGAATAAACTCAAATGGATTAAACACTTAAATGTTAGACTCAAAAACCATAAAAACCCTAAAAGAAAACATAGGCAGTAAAATCTTGGACATTTCTCATAGCAATACTTTTTTTGATACATCTTTCAGGAAAGGGAAACAAAAAATATATAGAAATGAGACTATCAAACTAGTAAGTTTTTCCAAACCAAAGAAAATCATCAACAAAATGAAAAGACAACCCACCAATACAACTGATAAGGGTTTCATATTCATTTTATAAAGAACTTATAAAACTGATCACCAAAAGAAATAAACAATAGACATATGAAATAATGCTTAACATCACTAAATATCAGAGAAATGCACATTGAAACTACAATGAAATATCACTTCACACCTATCAGAATGGTTATCACCAATAAATAAATAAACAAAAAAATGCTGATGATATAGAGAAAAGAGAATTCTCATGCACTGTTGATAGGAATGCAGATTGGTGCAGTCACTGTGGAAAGCTGTATAAAATTACAGTAACAATTTAAAAACAGAAGTGCCTTATGAAAAAACCTGAAACACTAATTTGAAAGAATGTGGGCACCTCCATATTCATTGCAGCATTATTTATAATAGCCAAGATTTGGAAGTAGCCCAAGTGTCCATCAGCACATGAGTGGATAAAAATGCATGGTACATTTACACAATGGAATAATACTTAATCATAAAAAAGAAGGAAATCTTACTCTTTGCAACAGCATGGATGGACCTGGAGAACATTAGGCTAAGTGAAATAAGCCATTCAGAGAAAGATAAGTACCATATCCTTTCACTTATATATGGAATCTCATAAACAAACTGAACTTACAAGCAAAATAAAAGAGCAGGCTGAGAGATGTGGGTGGATTGTTGGGAGCAGAGGTATTGAGCAAAAAAGAAAAAAAACTCATGGGCAATAGAGTGGTGGTTGCTGAGGGGAAGAAGGTGGCAGGAGAAGGCAGAGGGTATGAGAATGATAAATGGTGATAAATGAAGACTTGACTTAGAATAGCAAACACGAAGTACAATGTACAGATGATGTGCTATGGATTTTTGCACCTGAAATCTGTGTAATTTTGTTAACTAGTGGTGCTCTAAAAAATTCAATAAAAGGGAGGGGGAAATAAATCAATAACCTGAATTAACAAGTTGTATTTTGGTACCTCTGGTTTCCCCATGCTATGAACAGCACCTGCAGTCAGAAAGGATCAAGAGGTTCCAGCCAGCCTGTCTCACAAGCCCAACTCCCTGCTGGTGCCCTGCCTCACTGTTCATTCTCCTCTCCGCCCCCGCATCTCCTTTTCCCTCCTCCTCAGCCAGTGTCCTACCCACCTGCCCATGTCCATATTTCTACCCCATCTGTTGTGCCACCTGCTGTGAGTCTGTTTCCCCTTCCTGTGGGTCAGCCCACCTGTTGGTTTCTGACTGCCCCTTCTGTTCTCTCCTCTCACACTAGGTCATGACCAGGATCATTTTCAGGGCTGACTCATCTGCCGTGCTCTCTGGCAGTCATCCACCCTCATTGGGCTCCCCTGGGAAGCAACTTCCATCCATGGACTCTGTCTTGTTTTGTGCTCACTTCAATTCCTACCCCTGCTGCTGCTTTCACTGTGTTCCCCTGACACAGGGATTCTGATGCTGTTTGGAGGATCTTGTCACCTGCTTCAGGCTTGAACTTCCCAGTCAGCTGTTTGCTCCATCTGCTTACAAACCCTGACTCTGTTTCCAGTGAAATTTTCTCCCCATTGTCACAGTGTATAATCTCTTACGTCAAGGCTGTGACTCACATCCAAATTCAAAACCATGCAATATTTAATATTCTGTGAAAATAAGATAAAATATAGACATTTTAGAGTTTTCTGACATAATCTCCCACAGTTTCCAAAATGGTCTGGGCTGTCCTGTGCTCATTAGAAGGTGCCCTTGAGAAATCTCAGTCTGTGTGGCTGGTAAAGGAAGGAGAAGCTAGTTTGATGTTCTGCAGAAAAAGGAAAAGGAAGAGCTAGAAGAAAGAAGCTATGATATATGGGGATGTAAAGAGCAATAGTGAGAGGGAGAGATATAGCTAAGTAAAAGGTATTAAATATGAGGGATATGATTATTTTAGAGTAAAATCAATAAATTTCATAAGATTTCCCCTTTCCAATATGGTTAGAGCAGAAAATATGAGAAAACTTTGAATCAGCTGATCTAGTAATGCTAAATTATGCTTCTGTATATAGTCAAAAATACAATCCATAGCCATAGTCTTTGATATCTTTAAATAAAGAGTAGTCACAGCCAGGATGGGTCAGTTGGTTGGAGTATTGTCCTATAGATCAAATGGTTGCAGATTTGATTCCCAGTCGGGGAGCATACCTAAATTGCCTGTTTGCTCCCTGGTCAGGGATAAGAAGACCACCAACTGGTGTTTATCTCTTTCTCTCCCTTCCTCACTCTCTGAAAGCAATCTAAAATTGTCCTCAGGTGAGAATAAAAATTGTAAACAAATAAACGGTAAACAATTTTATGTTAACTCTGTGCACATGTGGACAGTAGAGGACTTGCAGTGGTTGGCCTTATGCACATTTGGGCACTCCTGGTTGCTCCCTTCTTCATCACTGCAGTCCAGGACAGGAGCATCATAATAGAGACACAGCTTTGAGGAAATCATGACATGTTCCTTATATACTGAGTGAGCAGAATGTTTCTCAGGAGTGAGAGCATCTGTCAAGATGAGCCCGAGTTACCAAATTGCCTAGCTTCTCAAGGGCTCACAAAAGCAAACTTTAATCAACCACAAGAACACAGAGTATGTGATTGGTTGTCCTCACCACCATGCAGTGAGTCCTGACACTCATCCAGCATGGGCATGTGTTACCCTATCCAAGTTGCACACAGAACCAACTGACTCCCGGCTCTATCACTACTGTGGTGTGTGAGTAGCAAGCTTTTAGCAAGATGAAAGAAAGCTCCAGAATGTATACAAGAGAACAACAGCTGCAAAAGCCATTGAAATATAATATCAATCCCCAAATAGTCATAATTTATTTTCAAGTCTTATAAATGGTTAAAGAAATGAAATCCTCCTTTGAGAAATAATGTTTCTTTATGTCTCATCATATCCCATTTTCCCCCAAAGATTAAAACAAATGGCACTGTGGTGGTAAATCATGTTTGTCAGCTTGGAGCAGCCCTGGAGCTCTCCTCTCCAAGCTGTTGAAGTCGACTAGCCATCCCCAACTTGTGACAGGCTTTCCCTCCTCTCCTAAAAGAAAGCTGAGAAGGAAGTAGGGGGTCATGATCGAGGAGCAATGACAGAGTATGAGAGCTAAGACACAGCTATTTCAGAAGTGGAAGGTCTGTGGTAAGGCTAGGAAGCCTCCCACTTCCTCAATTGCTTTGTGCTCATCCTGTCCTTGCCCGTTGGTCAGAGTCACACCCAGGCTGCTGGCCTTTCAGTGAGGTCAGCATCTCATTGTTGGTGGGCAGACTAAGAATTCCACAGCTTTAATAAATAATTGTGACTTCCTGCTCTTAGGTCTACCAGACAGTCCTCTGCATCTAAGAAATACACAACTGAGTTCATGAACAATGAGTTAACCCACTCTTTATTTTGTGTATTCATTCAGCAATCATTTATTGAGCTTCTGTCACTTGCTATGCACTTTGCCAGGTGCAGAATGGACACATAGACCTGGTCTCTTGCAATCAAGAGGGGGAGAAAAAGAACTTCATCATGACCCAAATAATCATTTGCTGATAAGTCTGATGAGTATTTGGAGGAAAAATTAAGATTGTTGTGAGAGTATAAACCAAAAGGCCATGCTTGGCATTGGCAGGTCTGTGAAAGTCTTCTCCAGCCAGCAACATTTAAACTAAGACTCAGGATGAGAAGGAGCCAGCCAGGCCAGGAAGTGCTGCCTGGGGCCCTGGGGTACGGCAGGAAGGAAGAAAACTTTCCAAGAGGATGGAGGAACATTATAAAGACCTGGAGACAGGCCTGGAAACAAGCACAGAACAAAGGCCAACTGGCCTGTCAGGGCCACCAGGCACCAGGGGCTTTGCATAACACCCATTGTCTACACTGGGAATGGCCCCCTGCACAGCCTCATGCAGCAGATTAGAGTAGAATAAGAGCAGAATGAAGAAGAAAGCAAGGACTAGGTTCTACAGGGTCTTCATGTTCTTAAAAAATGTGTTTAAAGGCACCTGCCTGTGAGCCCAAATGTCGCTGGTTCAATTCCCAGCCAGGACACATGACTAGGTTGCAAGCCAAGTCTCCAGCCAGGTCCGTAGCTGGAAGTAGGTGGAAGGCAATCATACATTGATGTCTCTCTCCCTCTCTCTAAAAATCAACAATAAAATCTTTTTAAAAAATTTGTTTAATGTGTTTAGCTGCAAAAACAGAGAGAGAGAGAGAGAGAGAGAGAGAGAGAGAGAGAGAAGGAATAGTAAGGAAAGGTAGCTTATACAAATAAGAACTTGTTTCTCACATAAATATGATGAAGGTTCAGCTATTCAGGGTTGGCTCAGCAAGGCCATCACTACCTGCTGCCTCCACTGTTTTGTCAGTGGCACACTGACCTTTTTCCTGTGGTATCAGGACAGCTTTTGCACCTCTAGCCACCCCTTCTTTGTTTCAGGCAACTAAAGTGGGTAACAGAAATGGAGAAAGGGTCATGGGCCCTCCAGCTCATGCTGCCCTTTTTTCCTCAGGAAGCCACATGTTTTCCTGGAACCTTTCCTCAGGGTCGATTCCTCAGGAGAAAGGTGTTGTGTGGAGTCACACAACATTGGACTCAGCAATGTCTGCTGCGGCCTCATTTGTCAGGGCTAAGGATTTAAGGTTTTAAAATGTGAAGATATCAAACCATTGTACAATAATTATACTCTCAAACAAATCATGTACCATATTTCTAATAAATATATAAGCTTCTTGGAAGGATTACCATCATTGATTCCTAGATTCTAATTTCACTGTAATTCATTTATATCTCTTGAAGAAATACAGAAAGAAACCAAGTCTCCTGCATCTTTTCCACCCCAGCATGTAACACTATACTCAGGGCATAACACTCAGTAAATATATATTCACCACAGAACAAAAAATGTCACCTATCAATGGGTGTCACATATGGTTCCAGGTCTAGGAATTTTATTGTTCATGCATTTATTCAGGAGCTATTTCAAAGAGACATGTCCCTCTACATAAACAGTTCTGCTTACTCAGCCTTTCTAATTGGTAACTGGTTAGAATTTTTTCTTGCATCATCTCTATAGAAATGGTACTAGAGAAGGAAGAACAATTTCAATTACAATCTCAAATAATAGAATGTGAACACACAACAGTTTTATCATTTCCTTAAAATGTAATTAAAGGGAAAAAATCACATTCCAGCCAAAGATGGCAATCTTTCTGTCAGAAGAACAGGGAAACATTATGGAGGTGCCACAATTATTTTTCCTCTTTCCCACAAATAGGAAAAATTTAAATCCTAGGATAGATATGTATTGCTATGCACTGTGAGAAAGTATATTTTGTTATAAAACTTGAAGATTTCAAATCCTAATTTTCCCAACCCATTTCTCACCCTTGATAGGCCTGATGAATTTTCCCTGAATAGTGACAAATCTGAATTTCCATCTGTGAAATGTCACAGAGAAATGATAGACAGCTCTATATGCCATAAACCATAAGCTTGCCCAAGAGAATACATGAAACTAGATGAGTGGGAAGCACATTTTTTCCTTTTTAATAGTCTAAAGTGGAAGCATTATGTGTTTTGAAAAAATATAAAATTATACTAGAGTAATGCAGTAGAAAGTCAGTCTCTGAACTGTTTTACCAATATATGTTACCATTCCCTAGCTAATTTCTCTGTTTCCAATAAGATAGCAATTAAATATAGGGCTAAACTTTAAAGGTCAAGAATATTCAAGCAATATTTAAAATGAAAATAACAAATTTATGGAAAAATAGGATAAAATCAAGAAAAACTGGCCATGAATTAGGTGAAAATGCTGAAGCATCAAGATCAGTAATATCATCAAAAGTAAAACATAAAATAATATTTTTCATTGTGGTACAAAGGTAAAAAACAAACCCATTTTCACACATCTCAAAGTGAAAACAGCAGTGATGGCAACAATGCCTGCCACATGTCCTTTTTAGTTCTCATTGTGATCCCATCACACATTGAGTCACTGTCATTTGAAACTTGAAGCCATAACTTTTGCAAGGTCACTTAGTGAACAGAAGGGCAGTTCTTGAATATGGTTCTTTGAATGCCAACATTAGTGCTATACTAAAATTTTATACCACCTTTTTAAATATATAAAAGAAGAAATATTCTTTCTACTTTTGTTTCTCACTGTTTTGACTTTTTAATTTTTTGAATTTTTCAATTACAGTTTACATTTAATATTATTTTGTACTAGTTTCAGGTGGACAGCATAGTGGTTAGACAATTAAATATCTTAAAATATATATATTCCCCCTGATATTTCCAGTACCCCAACTGCACCATACATAGTTTTTACAATGTTATTGACTATATTTCCAATGCTATACTTTACATCCCCAGGACTATTTTGTAACTACCAATTGGTAGTTCTCAACACCTTTACAATTTTCACTCAGTCCCCCAATCACTCCTCCCTCTAAGAACCATAAGTCTGTTCTCTGTATCTATGAGTATCTTTCTGTATGGTTGTTCATTTATATTGTTCTTTAGATTCCACATATGGGTAAAATCACATGACATTTATCTTTCTCTGACTGACTGATTTATTTCACTTAGCATCATACCCTCTAGCTCCATCTATTCAATTGCAAGTGGTAAGAGTTCCTTTTTTTTATGGCTGAGTAATATTACATTGTATATGTATATACCAGAGCTTTTTCTTTTAGCCACTCATGTACAATGATGGGTACTTGACTTGCTTCCTTCCATAGCTTGGCTATTGTAAATAACGCTGAAATAAAATAGAGGTGCACACAGTTTTACTTTTATTTATTTATTTATTTATTTTTGATAGACACAACTTATTTAAAAGGGGGAGTACAAAATAGGAAGGCAAGTAGGAAGGATTGTTTTGTGTATTTTTGCACTTTTTAAAAGATTTTATTTGTTATTTACAGAGAGAGGGGAAGGGAGAGGGGCAGAGAGGGAGAGAAACATCAATGTATGGTTGCCTTTCACCTGCCTCCAGCTATAGACCTGGCTGGAGACCTGGCTTGCAACCTGGTTATGTGTCCTAGCTGGGGAACCAAACCAGTGACCTGTGGGTTCCCAGGCCAGTGCCAATCCACTGAGCTACCAGCCAGGGTTGTATTTTTTTCTAAGCATATTCAATTGATTATGCTCTTACAGTCACCCCAATTTCTTTTCCCTTTGCTTCCCTCCAGCAATCCAATCCCCTTAGTTCATATCTAGGGGTCCTCCATACAAATTCTTTAGCTTCACCCTTTCCTATATTATTCTTAACTTCCCCCTGTCTATTTTGTACCTACAAATTATGCTCTTAAGTCCCTGCACCATTTCTCTACCCAATCCCAACTGATAACCCTCCAAAAGATTCCCATACCTATGAGTCTGTTCTTATTGTGGTTGTTTGCTTAGTTTATTTTTGTTTTTATTTTGTAAGATTCTGTTGTTGATAGTTGTGAGTTTGTTATCATTTTAATGTTCATAGCTTTGATCTTCTTTTCCTTAAATAAGACCCTTTAATATTTCATATAATAATGGCTTGGTGATGATGAACTCTTTAACCTTTACCTTGTCTAGGAAGTACATTATCTGCCCTTTTATTCTAAATAATAGCTTTGCTGGATAGAGTAATCTTGGTTGTAGGTCTTCACTTGCTTTTTATCACCTTGAATACTTCATTCCCTTCTTGTCTATAAAATTTCTTTTGAGAAATCAGCTGATAATCTTATTGGTACCCCTTTGTAGGTAACTTTCTTTTTTTTTTCTCTCTCTCTCTTGCTGCTTTTAAGATTCTCTCTCTATTTTTAACCTTTGGCATTTTAATTATATGATGTGTCTTGGTGTGGTTCTCTTTGGGTCTAGTTTGTTTGGGACTCTCTGTGCTTCCTGAACTTATATATTTACTTCATTCACCAAATTTGAGGAGTTTTCCTTATTTTTTACATTAGTTTTCAATATCTTGTGCTTCCTCTCACCTTCTGATCCAGATGTTGACATGTTTAAACTTGTCCCAGAAGTTCCTAAACCTCCCCTTATTTCTTCAATTCTTGTTTCCTCATTCTGTACTGGTTAACTTTTTATTTCTTCCTTATGTTCCAAATCATTGATTTGAACCCTGGTTTCCTTTCATTCGCCATTGGTTTTGTGTGGATTTTCTTTTGTTTCACTTAGCATAGCCTTTATTTCTTCCCTTATGTTTTTCCTGTACTCAAGCATGTCTTTCAAGTCTGTGAGCATCTTTATCACCACTGTTTTTGAACTTTGCATCTGCTAGGTTGGCTATCTCCCCATCACTTAGTTCTCCCACTAGAATCTTGACCTGTTCCCTCTTTTGGTCTATACCTCTCTGTCTCCTCAACTTGACAGGCTCCTGGGTTTGCCTCTGTGTCTTAGGTAAAGCTGCTGCACCAATGACGTTGTACGAGGCAAGGCTTTAGCTATTCATCAGTGTACAGAAACCTATCTCACCACACTGTGGTGCTATATATGGGGGAAGGGTTTGAGAGGGAACAGTGCCACTTGATCAGCATTCATCCCTTTTTCCAGGCACTTCTCCCACTCCTGGTATGGTACTGGTGCCTCTCTAGCTGTTGCTTTTGCCATGGTTCCCAGAGTGGGTGGGCCTGCAGATGTTCTAGGACCGTGGGGGCCTCTAAACAAATGGACTCTGCTGAGATACCAGCAGTTTCTTCCTTCACCCCAACCCCACTTGTTTTCACAATCTGAGACAATGTCGCTTTATTTTTCCAAGAGCTGGAACAGTGAGCTATGCAGTGTGGTCTGTTGCTGGGAACACTCCCCAGGTATCCCTCCCAACTTTTATAATGTGAAATTGAACTATATACAAGCTGGCCATATCCATTGCTGCTGCCACCACATAGTGTCATCTCCACCCCAGCTCCACCTCTCTTATCTGTCTGGATGAATATTTCTTCTTGATATCTTTGTTGGACTTCCATGCAGCTTAATTTTCGGAAACTTATGGTTGTCTCCAGTTTTGAGGTATATTCCTTCTTAGTTGTGAATGGAGATGTAGCATGTCTACCTATGCCTTCATCTTGGCCAGAAGCCAAGATTGTCTTTTTTCTAATCTTTCAATTTAGTGATTTTGGTTTCTTCAGATATATCTGAAGAATTATCTTCTTCAGAATTATCTTCTGAAGGTCAGACATCTTGTAGTACAGTCTTACCCTAATAGGTGAGTGTTCTAGGAACCCATCTGTATCAGTGTACCAACTGGTGTTGTGAGAGGCTATGTTCAGCTTCAGTGAATTTTTTTGAAGACTCTTTCAACACATTTGCCCATTTCATGATGGGTGATTTAAGAGCACATTTGTCAACACCATGCTGAGTGTTCAGTAGTTTTTGACCAAAAATAGCATGATCTCCATGCCTCACCCTCCTTATTCACTCAATCTTGCCCTGTGCAACATTTTTTTTTTTTTTTTTCTTGAAGGAAAGTGAAGAAAACATTTTGGTAGGTGCATTGCATCAAATGGAGAGTACTTTGAAGGTGACTGAAGTTTAAACATGTAAGAATAAATAAATAATTTTTAATAAATAAATCCCATTTTTGAAGGGTCCCTTCTCATATAGCCAGAAGTGGAATCACTGGGTCATATAGCAAATCCATTTTTAATTTTACATGTGTTGTTTGTTCATTTATTGATTACATCCATTCTGACAGGTGTGAGGTGCTATCTCACCATGGTTTTATTTGCATTTCTCTAATTATTAGTGACATTAGCATCCTTTTATATGTCTATTGGCCATGCATATATCTTCTTTGTAGAAATGTATTTATCTTATTTTAAATAATAATAATAAATGGCAATATTATGACAATCTATAGCAAAGAACTTTAATTGCTCTTAATGAACATAAAAATGTCATTATCATTATTTAGCATGTCATGCTCATGAATTTATTAAGGCCATTTTAGAAATTACCTAGAATTGCAATGACATCATATATCAATATTTTTCTTAAGTCATGATTTTCTCATTCGTTAAAATATGGCCCTGGCTGGTGGCACAGTGGATAAAGGCACCAGCCTGTGAACCCAAAGGTCACCAGTTCAATTCCCCAGCCAGGGCACATAACCAGGTTGCAAGCCAGGTCTCCAGCCAGGTCCATAGCTGGAGGCAGATGATAGGCAACCATAAATTGATGTTTCTCTTCCTCTCTGCCTCTCTCTTTTCTTCTCTCTCTGGAAATAATAAATAAAATCTTTTTAAAAAATAAAATAAAATACTAAAGTAGTGTCATTTTTTATCAATCTATCCTGATCCAACCATGCCATGAATAAGCACTCTGTTGCAAGAATTAGATCCACTGTAGCTTGCACAAATTAGCAATTACAAAGTCTGAATAGATTAATTGTTTGATAAAAATCACATAGAGCCCTGACTGGTATGGCTCAGTGGATTGGTGCCAGCCTGCAAACCCAAAGGTCACTAGTTCGATTCCCTAGTCAGGGTACATAATCAGGTTGCAAGCCAGGTCTCCAGTCAGGTCCTTAGCTGGAAGCAGGTGAAAGGCAACTATACAATGATGCTTTTCTCCCTTTCTTCCTCCCTCCCTTCCCTCTCTCTGAAAGTAATGAATCAAATCTTTAAAAAACTAAACCACATAGAATATTAAAGTTTGTTACAATGACAAAAGTGTGTGTGTGTGTGTGTGTGTGTGTGTGTGTGTGTGTGTGTTGATGGATGGGTTTTGGGAGTTGGGATAGAATAATTTTAAGTAATATATGCCCTAAATATCTCTTTTTCTACACCCATCCTGGAAGTAAATCAGTTCTAAAATATATTTCCATTTATCTCTTGTTCAATAATAATATTCAACATGTTTTGAGTAAAGAGGCCATATGCCTTTTGAAGTCTTTTTCTCTTTAAAAGTTAATCTTTATATTGTCAGTGCCAGCAGTACATTAAAACAACATAACACAGGCCTTATGTGGTCTGGATCTTGAATTCTGGTAGTAACTAACCTATACTATTCAAAAAAAAATTTAATACATGTGCTAGTGTGCGAGTATACATATACATAATACCACATACACACTAGTGAAATTTCAATGGGATTAAAGTAATACAGGTAACTTATAGAATGCTAGTTTAAAAAATCAATATTATTTCCTGAAGATGTGAAACCAGAGCTCAAAATTACCTAATCACACTAAACATGTAAAGATAACTGTATCTAATGTTTCTGTGTAATTCCTTTATAAAACATGGACTTGTTCCTAGTCATGCATAGAAGGAAAAAAAAAATGGCTTCAGTGCTCTTCAACAAGAAAACATACTGTGATTAAAAATACTTGAGTGAAACTGAAAACAAATGTCAAAATGTATTCCACTACTGCCCATACACTGTCTATCAAATGATATGAGCAACAATGTAGATTGCTCTATAACTTGCAAGGACTTTTTTATGAACTGCCCTATTCAATAACATCTGAACAACTCAAAACTGTTATGTAGGCAAGAAGGTTCTCACCATTTTCTTTTCAGAGTTGGGAAAGTGAACTAACTTGCCCCAAGCCCTGCAGAGCTGCAGCATTCAGTGTTCCTTCCACTGTACCACACACCTAAAAATAGAAATATATTATCCTATAAAATTAAAGGGCCCCAACAGTTATGTTTCTTACATCCATTGAGTAGAAATGAGACAGTATTCATCTGATACTATTAAAGACAATGAAAGAGTTTAAATAATGTGGTTGAATTAAACCCCAGATATTTGCCACAAAGAATTCATGATTTGGAAGACTTTATAGCAAACAAGAATAAGAAATGCTACGATGTTTAAATCAAAGGCAGATTCATTTACTGACCAAAAAGCTAGAGACCACCAAATTCATTCTATCCAACAGTTAATGTTCACTTTATTGCAATTAACAAATGTCTTTTCCTTAGATTTTGATTCTCTGGCCAGAATTCAAACTCAAATTTTGATTTTAGGTCTCTCCTACTTTATCTGAATTTTATCCCAAATTGTATGAATTCTAAGGTTTTGCATACACATTTATCTCCCAGTTTCTTTCACTTTGCCTCCTTCTGGTCCTCCTCCTCCTTCCTCATTCTTCTTGCTTTCCTATATGCCATATTAATCTCAGGCCAGTAAAATGTTTAAAGGCCAGACTCTATGGGAATAATATAGAAGAATATGCTGCAGCTCACTAACACAGAAATGCACCCATGTTCCTTGTTAATTCACAAAACCCTGAAGCTCTGGGTGGATTGTTTAGGCCATAACTACATTTATGATCTGAAACTTTTTCTCTCTACCACCAAATAAAATATGCCAAAGTCATAAACTTCAGTCCTATTGAGGAATGACTCTGAATAGATAGATTTACTATAGAACAACAAAGTAACCCTTAGAAAATGTCAACTTAGAAAATTTATTAAAAGGTGGTAATGATGTTGATGAATCATTCTCCCCAGGCATGATACTGAGCACCTTGCAAACATTTAAGTATTTAATTCTTACCACAGCCTCATGAGATTAGTACCACCATACCCACATTGGAAAAAATAGAAAAGTTAAGTTATGGAAAAATAAGTGATTTGCCCAAGCTTCTCCAGTAACTGGTGATACTGTGATTCATATTTAATATTAGTAGTAGAATATTTAGAGAAAAGAGAATGATTGGAGCTAAGGAAGGAAACCCACACAATCCCTAGTGGAGGGAAGATGGTTGTTAGTCAACATATTCAGAGGACATGAATTCAAGCCCTTGTACTGTCTTTGCTCTGGTATCATGGTAACATTCCTTCATAAAATAAGTTGGAAAATGTTCATTCTTCTATTTCAAAGAAGAGAATGTATAGAATTGGTGTTACTTAAAGAATATTCATCTTAAAAATATCAATAAATAAATTTACTAACTTCTTAATTTGAATCCCACTTCCTAGCAAATGACTTAGAATTTAATTTATTAATTACATGGCTTTTTAAAATGTTATTAGCTTGAGAGCTAATCTGTATAGAACCATTGGTTAAGTGCTCTGTAATTTTTAAAACATTTTAAATTTTATTTTTATTTTTAAAGATTTTATTTATTATTTTCAGAGAGACAGGAAGGGAGGGAGGCAAAGAGGGAAAGAAACATCAATGTATAGTTAACCTTTCACCTGCTCCAGCTAAGGACCTGGCTGGAGGAGACCTGGCTTACAACCTAATTACATACCCTGACTGGGGAATCGAACCAACGACCTTTCAATTCACAGGCTGGCACCTTTCCACTGAGCCACCAGCCAGAGTGAGAACTCTGTAATTTAATTTACTTTTTCTACCCCTGTTAACTGTTTCACAGGGACAGGAACAATTATTTCAATATCCTACATCCTTGTTTTACAATGAGCCCTAGTCCAATTGCCTCAATAATACAGGTTTTATTTCAACTCTTGAAAATCTCCAATAAAAATGAAGTATGACTTACTGAGACAACATATTCTAGCCTTGACTTATTCCTAATCGTTAGGAAATTCTCCTTCCTTGTTCAACTAAAGTCTATGTGTATGTGGCAGGTATGTTAGGTTGCTCGCTAGAGCAAAACAGAGCAAAGTAAACCCCTTCTTCACATGAAAATCCTTTAAAGTCAAGATAGAGAGCAAATTCCATCTCATTCTTAACTGTTTCAAACAAACAAATCATTTTTTTTAATAGCAAGAAAATCCTTTGGTTCTTTCTATTATTTGTCTTATGAAGTGACTTCAAGTTTTCTTGCCAACTGATACCACCTCTATTATCAGTGTTCTCTTCAACTCACCTCCATGGCCCATGCCTGGATACTGATTTGACCCAACATTACATCACTTCTTTGTTACAGCCATACAATAGCCTTCACTTAAAGATTATTTATTGAGCAACTACTTTCCCAAGAACACAGAGATATACAAAATGAGAGTCAACACCTCAAGTCAGATACAGTGTTGTATGAACCACATATGTTTATAAATCAACAACATATTAGAAAAAATGGTAAATACTAAGAGAGAGTTAAAGATTGTTTTTTATGAGAGCACAGATGACAGATTGCATCTCACCAGAAGGACATGAAAAGTCTTATAATGTGAGAGGCATTTAAAATTAATTCTTGATGGGTGGATATGACTTGGGCTAAAATGATAATATAGAGGGAGGTGCAAGGTTATAGATATTTAATTTTTTTTCAATCATCAAAGTGTTTTACCCATGATTTGAAGCTACACTTTTGTCCCTGAATATATTTACAAAAATTTTTTGTTCTTTTCACTATTAACCAAATGTAAAGTATATAATCTGTATTAGACATTATTCAATTATTCTGGATATTTGAGATGTTTTTCTATACTTATCTTGCTATCCTTAGTGTTTGGTGCCCATCCAGCTTCTTATAACCCAGTAAGTTGATACATTTTCCTTCCATTCCTTCCTCTAAGACCTTTAGGAAAAAAGGGGCCAGGACCCAAATAAGAATAGGCCTGAGCTCACACTTGAACCTGCACTCTAAGGTGATCTTCATCTCATTCATCACTCACTCTTTGGCTCCCACATTCCTCACCTCACATCTCACCATTTTTCCAATTTTTCCTGTACTGAGCTCCTCTCCCATACCATCCACAGGTGCCATTTTTTTCTGAACTAAGCACTCTTTTCCATATACCATAAACCTGGAGAGATATACGAGTCCCACCTTGCTTAGTCCCTAAGGACCTTCCCTGCTGAACTTACACCTAGTAGAAGAATCTACTGTCAGTATCTCACCTGGGCCCACATTGCAGCCTTTCTTGAAAAACTCTTAAAAATTCTGGGTAAGCTCAGGGGGTGCCAGAAATGCATAAGGAGAGACAGAGTTGTATGGCTTAAAAATAAGAACTACTTTTCTTGCATGCTCAGTAAGTTCATGTGCAGAGCCCTTCCTCCACATAACCAAATCTTAATGTTTTAACCTAATTAAATGTACTGGCCCTACCCCTATGACTCCCTGAGACCCTGACAAAAAAGTTTCAAATAATCCAGGTGGGTGGCAACTGGTCTTGGTATATGCTGAAACATTTTTTGAATGGGCTCTGACCCAGCACTGGCATCAAGTTTAAATCTGTATTAACTTGGTGAACACCACTCACCCTTACCTGATGACTCACTGAGAACCTGCCTCACACAACTTGCATACTGTCTCAGCTTTCAGAGGCTCAGCCAAATGGACTGCTTACAGGCCATAATGGATCTTAGGATGCCATAGGCCTTTTGATGACCTGCCTCAGACATGGTATTGGTAGCAGCCACCCTGATATGCATCCTGGCCCTCTCAGGTGCTCCCAGGACCAGAATAAGCAGCCACCAATCATAGATCACCTTGTACCTCCTAAAGGTAGCCCATGGCCAGTCATAGGCAACATCTGATGCATGGATATATCTCCCAATAGGTCCAAACCAACACATCCAATGGCTGGATTCAGAACACAATCTGATTTGTTCCACAATCAGCACGCCCAAAGGAAAGTCTTGGCCAGCAGTATACCCTGCTGAGGTGAAATCCACTGAGTGGAGTTAGCTGTGATACAGAAGATTGTAACATGTGGTCAGGGTCAACACTCACAGTCAGGCAGCCTGAAAGTCAACCCCACTTGCAGACAAGGCAAGAGCAATCAAGACTCAACTACAAGAACAATCCTGTAGTACCCAACTAAGGCAATCAAGGAGACTACACTACTAGCCTCACAGAGTACCTAATACATGATGCCAAGGCTGGAAGATATAAAAATCTACCTAATACACAGAAAGAAATACAGAGAGGTGGCCAAAATGGGGAAAGAGTAAAAACATATCCCAAATGAAAGAAGAGGAGAAATTTCCCGAAAAACAACTAAAAATGGAGATAAGCAATCTATTAGGTACAGAGTTCAAAACAATGATTATAAAAATACTCAAAGAGAGTTCCAGCAAGATAGTGGAGGAGTAAGTGGAGCTACACCAATCTCCTCCCTGGTTGTCTCTGGAATTACTTTCTTGCAGAAAAAGTCAGCTGGAATTACCAAAAGAACACCAGCTGGAAAGAAATCCTATAACCATAGACAAAACAGAAAAGGATGCTTCATCACGTTACTGGTAGGAATCACAGAAATGTGAGAGGGCTGGCTGGGCCCCCACCGGAGGCAGCAGCAGAAGGGATGGAGCCAGGGGCTCCACCTGAGAAGGGTGGGATCTGGTCCCCCATCTGGGTGTCTCAGCCTCCAGCAACACAGCGGAGAGCAGAGCAGCATCCAGCTGAGAAGGTTGGAAAGCTGTGGAGTTTGCTACCCTGAGAGAGCACTGGAGACAGAGAACTAACTACTAGGGTGCCCACAATGAAAATACATTGTCGCCCACCTACCCTGGGCTCCAGCAGAGGGAGGGCAGAGAGGACTGGACACACGTGGGGAGAGTTTGCGGTGGTGGCTTGGAGGAGAGAAGTGGGGGAGCAGCTGTGGGGACCCCAGTACTGACTCACCGCCCACACTTTGGGCAGACTGCGCTGCGACAAGTGGATTCCATAGGAGGATCCTCATAGCTCCGCCCACTAGAAACGATACACCCCACCCAGCGGAGCCTGGCACCTGATCACAATTCTTTAACTTACATCTAAATAAATCTCTCCCTCCCTGCCTTATCTAAGCATAGATAAAATAGTTGGCACCTGACAAGGTATTTCTTGCCCAGCAGTGCCTAGGCCTGGTGGCTGATTACAAACTCTCTGACTTACAGCTGGGTCAGTCAGTCAGCCCCACACAGTGGTGTGCAAGCCTGGTGGCCGATCCTAGATTCATTGCTTTGCAACTAAGTCAGTCTTTCTTGCTCATCAGAGCCTGGGCCTGGCAGCTGATTACAAACCCTCTGACTTACAGCTGGGTCAGTCAGTCAGCCCTGCACACTGGCAACTGAGCCTGGTGGCTGATCATGGATTCATTGGTTCACAAATGAGTTGGTTTCTCCCACCCACTAGCCTTGGGCCTGGCAGCTGATCACAGATTCATTGAATTACAATAGAATCTTTTAGTCAAACCCAGTGCCACCTGAGCCTGGAGGCTAATCAGAGATTCATTGGATTACAATGGAGCCTTGCTATCTAGACCAGCAGCTCCTGAGCCTAGTGGATGAACACAAATTCATTGGATTACTTCTGAATCTGTCCCACCAGGTGGCTGGCGGCTGATCCATTGGGTTACAATTGAATCTCTCTGTATAGCCCAGCAGGGCCTGAGTTTGGTAGCTGAGTTATTAAATTACAACTGAGTCATCTGTCACACCAAGCGGCATCTGAACCTGGTGGTGGATAACAGATAGATAGGATTACAACTAAATCAATCCTTTCAGCCTAGCATTTCCTTAGCCTGGCAGCTGATCAGTATGATTGAATTACAATGAAACCTGAAAATGGGGAGAAAAAGAAACAGTCTATCACCAAAAGGAAAGGACGAATCCTGAGAAAGATCACTAAATGAAACAAGAGACAAACAATCAGATGTGGAATTCAAAATAATGATGATAAAGAAGTTCAATGAGCTCAGCAAGCTCAAAACAAACAAACAAACAAAAAACTACAAACAACTCCAGGGGAACTATAAACAACTCCAGGGGAAACACAAAGAACTCCAAGGAAGATACAAGGAACTTACTGAGAACTACACCAGCCTTAAAAAGGATGTAAAAACTATCAGTAAGAGCCAGAAGGAAATGAAGAATACAATTTCTGAATTGAAGAATACAGCAGAAGGAATCAACAGCAGGCTAGAGGAAGCAGAGGATCAGATCAGCAAGCTGGAGGACAACATAGAAAAATATTCCAAGACAGCGCAACAGAATGAAAAAAGGCTGAAAAAGAATGAAGATGTTTTAAGAGAGCTGCAGGACATGAAACACAATAATATCCGTATCGTAGGGATACCAGAAAGAGAAGAGAAACAAGGAATGGAAAACCTGTTCCAAAAAGTAATGATAGAAAACTTCCTTAACATGATGAGTGAAAATGTTACTCAAGTTCAGGAAGTACAGAGGGTCCTAATGAGGATAATTCCAAACAGATCCACTACAAGACACATTATAATTAAAATGGCAAATTTCAAAGACGAGGAGACAATTTTAAAACCATCAAGAGAGAAACAGCAAATAACAAATAAGGAGGCTCCCATAAGGTTATCAAATGATTATTCAATAGAAACAATACAAGCCAGAAGGGAACGGCAAAAAATATTCCAAGTATTGGGAAACAAAGGCCTGGAATCAAGAATATTCTACCCAGCAAGGCTCTCATTCAGAATGAAAGAAGAAATAAGGAGTTTCTCAGACAAAAGATTAAAAGAATACATCTCTACCAAACCAGCAATGAAAGAAATGCTAAAGTGTCTGCTTTAAAAAAATGAAGAAACAAAGAGGGACACAGAGGAACACATGTACAAAGAGGGACAATGGCAATAAATAAGTACCAATTAATAATAACCTTAAATGTAAATGAATTAAATGCACCAATCAAAAGACATAGAGTAGCTGAATGGATAAGACAACATGACCCGCATATATGCTGACTTCAAGATACCCACCTCAGAACAAAAGATTGACACAGATTGAAAGTGAAGGGGTGGAAAATATATATATCAAGCAAATGGACAGGACATGAGAAAAAGGCTGGAGTAGCAATACTTATTTGAGACAAAATAGATTTTACAATGAAGGACATAAAAAGAGATAAAGAAGGACATTTCCTAATACTTAAGGGAACAACCCATCAAGAAGATATAACTCTGCTAAACATATATTCAACCAACATAGAGCTCCCAAATATTTAAGAAAAATGTTGGAGGGCTTCAAGAAGGATATAGACAGCAACACACTAATTATAGGGGATTTTAATACCCCATTATCAACAATGGACAGATCTTCCAAACAAAATACCACCAAGGATGTTGTGACATTGAACAACACTCTAGAGGAAATGGACCTAACTGATATATTCAGAATCTTTCACCCCAAAGAAGCAAAAATACACATTCTTTTCAAATGCACATGGAACATCCCCTAAGATATACCACATGGTAGGTCACAAGATAAATCTCCACAAATACAGAAAAATTGAAATCATACCAAGCATCTTCTCAGATCATAATGTCTTCAAACTAGAAACCAATCTCAAGGGAAAAAAACAAAAACACTCTAACTCGTGAAGACTGGATAACATGCTTTTAAGTAAGGAATGGGTTAACAATGAGATCAAAGATGAAACCAAAAAGTTTCTGGAAACAAATGATAATGAATACAGAACAGTCCAAAACATATGGGACACAGCAAAGGCAGTCCTCAGAGGGAAATTCAAAGCAATACAGGCCTCCCTAAAAAGGTCAGAAGAAGCTTATGCAAACAACCTAACCATAAAGCGGCAAGAAATAGAGGAGCAACAACAAATAAAGCCCAGAGCAAGTAGAAGGAAGGAAATCATCAAGATCAGAGCAGAATTAAATAACTTAGAGCCTCAAAATACAATTCAAAGAATCAGTAAGTCCAAGACTTGGTTCTCTGAAAAAATAAACAAAATTGACAAGCCTTTAACCAGACTCATCAAGAAAAAGAGAGAGAGGACCTAAATAAACAGAATTGAAATGATAGAGGAGAAATCAAAGCTGATAATTTGAAATACAAAGGATTGTAAGAAATTACTACAAACAACTATATGGCAAGAAATATGACAACCTAGGTGAAATGGAAAAATTTCTGGAAATGTACAATCTACCAAAACTAAATCCAGAAGAAGCAGAAAGCCTGACTAGACCAAGACCAACTGGTGAAATTGAAGAATCAAAAATCTCCCAAAGCACAAGAGCCCAGGACCAGATGGCTACACAGGTGAATTTTACCAAACATTTAAAGAAGAACTAACTCCTATCCTTCTTAACCTATTCCAAAAAATCGAACAAGAGGAAAAACTCACAAATTATTTCTATGATGCCAATATTATTCTAATCCCAAAACCAGGTCAAGATACAACTAAGAGAGAAAATTATAGGCCAATATCTCTGATGAACATAGGTGCTAAGATTCTCCAGAAAATATTGGCCGATCAGATCCAGCAATACATTTAAAAGATCATATGCCATGATCAAGTGGGTTTCATCCCAGGGATGCAAGGATGGTACAACATTCGTATATCAATAAATGTAATACACCACATCAACAAATTTAAAGACAAAAACCATATGATCATATCATTAAATGCTGAAAAAGCATTTGATAACGTACAGCAACTGTTTATGATAAAAACCCTCAGCAAAATGGGAATACAGGGAGCATACCTCAACATCATAAAGGCCTTATATGAGAAACCTGAAGCCAACATCATACTCAACAGAAAAAAACTAAATGCTTTCCCCCTAAGATTAGGAAGAAAACAAGGTTGTCTACTTTCTCCACTTCTGTTCAACATTATTTTGGAAGTTCTAGCCATAGCTATCAGAGAAGAAAAGGGAATCAAAGGTATCCAAATTGGAAAGGAGGAAGTAAAACTGTCATTATTGGCAGATGACATGATAGTGTTTATACAAAACCCAATAGGCTCCACCAAAAACCTACTTGATCTAATAAGCAAATTTAGCAAAATAGCTTGATATAAAGTCAATATGCAGAAATCAAAATCATTTTTGTACACCAATAATGAAACATCAGAGATAGAAGCTAGAAAACAAATCCCATTTACCATAGTAATAAGAAAAATAAAGTACTTAGGAATCAACTTAACTGAGGCAGTAAAATTTCTGTACTCAGAAAACTACAGAAAATTTAAGAAATTAAGGAAGATACAAATAAATGGAAGCATATACCATGTTCATGGATGGAAAGAATTAACATCATTAAAATGTCCATACTACCCAAAGCAATCTATAGATTCAATGCAATTCCAATTAAAATTCCAATGACATACTTCAGAGATAGAAAAAATACTTCAAAACTTTATATGGAGCCAAAAATGCCCATGAATAGCCAGAGCAATCTTGAGAAAGAAGAACAAGGTAGGAGGAATCACAATACTTGACATCAGACTATACTACAAGGCTACTATAATCGAAACAGTCCAGTACTGGCATAAGAATAGACATATAGATCAATAGCATAGAATAAAGAGACCAGAAATAAACCCAGGACTCTATGGTCAATTAATATTCAACAAAGGAGGAGTGAACATAAAATGGAGTAAAAACAGTCTCTTCAACAAGTGGTGTTGGGAAAACTGGGTAGCAACATGCAGAAAAATAGAACTAGACCATCAACTTACACCATACACCAGAATAAACTCAAGATGGATAAACAGCTCACATACAAGCAGTGTCACTATAAAGGTCCTGGAGAAAAATATAGGCTGTAAAATTTTAGATATTCTATGCAGAAATATCTTTACTACTACTTCTCCAAGAGCAAAGGAAATAAAAGAGCAAAGAAAAAAATGGTACTATACCAAATTGAAAAGTTTCTGTTCAGCTAAAGAAAACATCAGCAAAATTCAAAGGGAACCACCTGTATGGGAAAACATAATTGCCAATGATATCTCAGACAAAGGTTTGATATCCAAAATATATAAATAACTTACATGACTCAACACCAGGAAGACAGACAGCTCAATTAAAAAGTGGGCAAAGGACCTGAACAGACAACTCTCTGAGGAAGACATACAAAGGGCCCAAAGGCATATGAAAGAATGCTCAACATCACTAGTCATCAGAGAGATGCAAATTAAAACCACAATCAGATACCACCTCACACCTGTTAGAATGGCAATCATCAACAAATCAATACACAACAAGTGTTGGTAAGGATGTGAGGAAATGGGAACCCTGGTGCACTGTTGGTGGGAATGCAGGCTGGTGTAGCCACTATGGAAAACAGTATGGAGTTTCCTTTAAAAACTAAAAATGGAATTGCCTTTTGATCCAGCAATTCCACTACTAGGACTATATCTGAAGAACCTTGAAACACCAATAGCAGCGCTATTTATAACAACTAAATGCTAGAAACAGCCTAAGTGCCCATCAGTGGATGATTGGATCAAAAAACTTTGGCATATTTACACAATGGAATACTACACAGCAGAAAGAAAGAAGGAACTCCTACCCATTGCAACAACATGGATGGAACTGGAGAGTATTATGCTTAGTGAAATAAGCCAATCAGTGAAAGACAAATGCCATATGATCTCACCCATTACAGGACAATAATGAACAAAACAAACAAACAAGCAAAATAGAATCAGATACATGAATACAATAAATGGACCTTCATTGGGCAGGGGGAAGGGAGGAAATGGAGGAGGCAAAGAAGGGGAGAAGTTTAGAACTAGTAAGGAAGAACCATGGACATGGACAAGTGGGATTGACTTTAGTCGGGAGTGGGTGCATGGAGAAGGGATCTGAGGGTAGGAAAAAGGGAAGGGATGTAATATAACAACAGTAAAATAATTTTTTTTTAATTTTTCAAACGTTTTAGGGGGGAAATGAATGAATTCAGTGAGAATTTAAGGAAAACACACACACACACACACACACACCACAGAAATGACCAGTCGGTGATAAAGAACACAATAGCTGATGTATGCACTAGAAAGACTCAACAGCAGAGAAGGTGAAGCAGAGCATCGAATCATCAATTTGAAAGACAAGATAACAGAACACCCAATCAAAGGACAAAAAAAAGAAAAAAGAATTTAAAAAGTAAAGAGAGTATAACGGATCTCTGAGACAAAATTAAGAGTAACAAATCTGCATCATATGGGTACAAGAAGTGAAGAGAGAGCAAAGGGGTAAGAATCTATTTGAGGAAACAATGACTGAAAGCACTCTAAACCTGGTGAAGAATAAAGACACACAAGTTCAGGAAGTATAGAGTCTCAAACAAGATGGACCCAATAAGGCCCATACCAAAGCTTACCTGAATTATAATTAAAATGCCAAAGCAAAGATAATAGGAAAAAAGAGAATCTTAAAAGCAGCAAGAGAAAGCAGCTTGTTGCTTACAAGGGACCTGCCACAAATCTGTCACTGATTTCTCAGAAGAAACTTTTCAGACCCTAGAAGGTACTGGCAATAAATACTCAGTTATAAAAAATGAGAGCCAACAACCAAAACTGCATTTAAAGTTGAAGCAATGGGAGCCCTGGCTGGTAGCACAGTGGATAAGGTGCCAGCTTGTGAACCCAAAGGCCGCTGGTTCAATTCCCCAGCCAGGGCACATAACCAGGTTGCAAGCCAGGTTTCCAGCCAGGTCCACGGTTGGAAGCAGGTCAAACCAACCATAAATTGATGTTTCTCTCCCTCTCTGTCTCTCTCCCTTTCTCTCTCTCTGGAAATAATAATTAAAATATTTTTTAAAACTTTAAAAATAGTAATAATAAATTTTTTAAATTGAAGAAATAAAGAACTTCCCAGACAAGAAAATGCTAAAGGAGTTCATCACCATCAAACTAATATTACAAGAAATGTTAAAGGAGGTCTTTAAAAAGAAGAAAGAAAAAAAAGGAACATAAGTATAAATAAAAATGACAATAAAAAGACAAAGGGTAGCTGAATGAATAAGAAAATAAGACTCACTTATATGCTTTCTACCAGAGATCCACCTCAGATTGAAAAACATACACAGACTGAAGGTAAAAAATGGAAAAAAATACATTTTATGCAAGTTGAATTTTAAAAATTAGGTATACTTATATCAGACAAAATAGTCTTTAAAGCAAAGGCAATAATAAGAGACCAAGAGGAATATTATACAATGATAAAAGGATAAATCCAACAAGAGTATATAATACTTGTAAACATCTATGAACCCAACACAAAAGCACCTAAATATATAAAGCAAATATTGATGGACATAAAGAGAGACGTCAGTAGTAATAAAGTCATAGTGGGGACTTTAACACTTCATTGACATGAATGGACAGATCTTTCAGGCAGAAATCAAGAAAACAGCACCATTAAATGGCACATTAGAACATATGGATTTAATTTATATTTTCAGAGAATTTCACCCCAAAACAGCAGAATATTTATTCTTTTCAAGAGCACATGGAATGCTTTCCAGGATAGGTAATGTGTTAAGCCATAATACAAGTCTCAATAAGTTTAAGAATATTGAAATCATATCAAGCTCCTTTTCCAATCACAATGGTATGAAACTAGAAATCAATTATAACAAAAAGACTGAAAAACACACAAATACATGGAAGCTAAATAGCATACTACTACACAATGAATGTTTTAATGAGATCAAGGAGAAAATTAAAGGATACTTTGAGACAAATGAAAATAAATATTCAACAACCCAAAATATATTGGACATCGCAAAAACAATCCTAACAGGGAAATTCATAGAATTTCAGTCCTACCTCAAGTAACAAGAAATATCTCAAATAAACAATTTAACTTTAAACCAAAGGAACAAGAAAAAAAAATAACAAAGATGTCCAAAGTGGGCAGAAGGAAGAAAACTACAAAGATTGGAGTTGAAATGAAAAAAAAAGCAAAAAAAGAAAAACAGAATCTAAAAATAAACAATGGAAGTGATCAATAAAACCAATAGATCATTTTTTGAAAAAATACACAAGATTAATAAACTTTTAGCCAGACTTGTCAAGAAAAGGAAAAAGAACCTAAATAAATAAAATCAGAAGTGACAGAGGAAGCAACAACAATCATCACAGAAATATAAATTGTAAGGAATATACTACAAGCTGGCCCTGGCTGGTAGCTCAGTGGCTAGACACTGACCTGAGAGTCCAAAGGTCACTGGTTTGATTTTTTTTCCCTAGCCAGGGCACATAACCAGGTTGCAAGCCAGGCCTCCAGCCAGGTCCATAGCTGGAGGCAGGTGAAAGGCAACCACACATTGATGTTCCTATCCTCTCTGCCTCTCTCCCTCCCCTTCTCTCTGGAAATAATAAATAAAGTCTTAAAAAAAAAATGCCACAAACTATATGCCCACAAATTGGACAGTCTGAGTAAAATAAATTTCTAGAAATATAGATTGCTCCAAAATGGAATCTGGAAAAAAAAAAAAGAAAAAGAAAATCTGAACAAATCAATTGCAACAACAAAATTAAAGCAGTAATAAAAATTAATTAATTAACTTAATTTTAAAACTCCTAACAAACAAAAGCCCTGGACTAGATGACTTCACAGATAAATTTTACCAAACATTCAGAGACAATCTAACACTTTTCAAATATTCCCAAAAATTCATGAGTAGGGGACAATTCCAATCTCATTTTATGAGGCCAGCATTACCTTAATTCCAAAAGCAGTTAAAGACACTAAAAAGAAAGAAAATTGTAAGCCAATATCCCCGATAAATATGTCTGCAAAAACCCTCAAAAATATCAGCAACCTAACTTTAAAAATATATTAAATTCAGCAATATATGATCAAGTGGAACTTATTCGTAGAATGCAAAGATAGCCTCAATTTCCACAAATAAAAATCATATGGTATCATATGATCAATAGATGCAGACAACACATTTGACTAAATTTGGCACCCAATTATGATTAAAACCCTCCACAAAGTGGGAATACAAGGAACATAGTTCAACATAATAAAAGCCATATATGACAAACCCACAAATATCATACTCAGTAAGGAAAAACTAAAATTATTTCCCTGAAGATCAGAAATAAGACAAGAATGTCCACTTTTACCATTTTTTTCAGCATAGAACTAGCTGTCCTATTCATAGCAATTATACAGAAAAAACAAAAGGCATACAAATTGGAAATGAAGAAATAAAACTGTCACTATTTGCAAATAACATGATACCATGTAGGGAGAACCTTAAAGGTTCTACCAAAAAGAAACAAAACAAAACAAAACAAAAAACTAGAACTGATGAACAAACTCGGTAAAGCAGCAAGATATGAAATATTAATATAAATATTCAGAAATTAGTTACATTTGAAGCTTTAAAAATGTCTCCTTTACAATTGCATCAAAAAAAAAATGCATAGGAATAAATTTAACCAGGAGGTAAAAGACCTATACTTGTAAAAAATATGTTGAAGAAAGAAATTGAATAGGATACAAATAAATTGAAGCATATACAGTGCCCAAGAATAGGAACAATTAACATCTAACTTTATATTACAAAAAAATCTAGATTCAATGTAATCTTTGTCAAAGTATCACTAGCAGTATTCACAGAACTAGAATAAATAACTTCAAATTCATATAAAACTTCAAAAGATCTCAAGTAGCCACAGCAATCTTGAAAAAGAAGATAAAAGTAGGTATCATACTACCTGACACTTAACTATAGCACAAGAGCTTCTCAAACAAGAAAAAACTAGAGGGGTTCCTCATCACCAAACCATTATTATATGAAATGTTAAAGGGAATTATTTAAGAAAAGAATACCAAAACTATGAACAACAAAATGACAATAAATACATATCTATCAACAATTGAATCTAAGAAACAAAGTAAGCAAACAAGTAGAACAGGAATGGAATCACAGATATGAAGAACATTTCGATGATTGCCAGATGGAAGGGGGTGTAGGGGAGTGGGTAAAGAGGTGAGGGAATTGAGGAGTACAAATAGCTAGTTTCAGAATAGTCATGGGAATATAAAGTATAGTATAAGAAATGGAGTAGCCAAAGAAGTTACAGGCATGACCTATGAACATGAACAATGGTATGGGGGTTGCCTAAGGGAGTGGGGGGTGCTGGGTAGAAGGGGGCAAAGGGGGACAATTGGGATAACTGTAATAGAATAATCAATAAAACATAATTAAAAATAAACTATAGCACAAGACTTGAGTAATCAAAACAATGTGGCACTGGCATAAAATCATAGATTAATGAAACAAAATAGAGAGTCCAGAAATAATATATGGTCAATTAATATATGGAAAAAATATAAGAAGATAGTCTATTCAGTAATATTGGAAAAGTTGACAGATACATGCAAAAAAGTGAAAGTAGACTACTTTCTTACACCATATATAAAAATAAACTCAAAATGTATCAAAAATTTAAATGTAAGGCTTGAACCATAAAACTTCTGGAAGCAAAGATAGGCAATAAAATCTCTGACATTTCTCTTAGCAATGATTTTTTATATAACTTCTTGGGCAAGGAAAACAATAACAAAAAATAGGACTACATTAAAATAAAAAGTTTTTGCATATCGAAGAAAAACATCAATAAAACAGAAAAACAACCTACTGAATGGGAGAAGATACCCACATCTGATAAGGGCTTACTATCCAAGTTTATAAAGAACTCATACAACTCAATACCAAACAAACAAACAAAAAATTCAAATAAAAAGTATACAGAAGACCTGAATAGACACATCTCTAAAAGAACGTACAGCTAACCAATAGACAGGAACAAAAGCTCAATGTCACTAATCACCAGGGAAGTGCAAAGTAAAACCGTAGTGAGATACTACCTCACCTGTCAAGTTGGCTATCATTGTAAATCAACAAACAGGTGTTAGGATGAGGAGAAAAGGGAAACTTCATGCATTTTTGGTGAGAATGAAGATTGGTGCAGCTACTGTGGAAAAGAGTATGGGTGTTCCTCAAAAATTAAAAATAGAGCTGCTTTAATACCCAGCAGTTCCACTTCTGGTTATATGTATATCCAAAGAAACCCCAAACACTAATTTCAAAAAACATACGCACCCTTTTGTTCATTACACTGTCTTTTTTTCAATAGGCAAGATATAGAAGCAATACAAATGCCCACCATTAGACTAGTGAATAAAGAAGAGGTGGTACATATATGTCACAAAATATTTGGCCATAAAAAATAAATTCTTATCATTTATGACAGTATGGAGGGACCTGGACAGTATTATGCTAAGTAAAATAAGTCAGTCAGAGAAAGACAAATGTCATATGATTTCACTCATATGTGGAACCTGTAAAACAAAACAAAACTAAACAAAATAACAACAACAACAAAAAAAACTAACTCATACACCCAGAGAACATTTTGATGTTTTCCAGAGGGTGAAAAAGGTGAAGGGATTAAGAAGTACAAATTGGTAATTACAAAATATTCATGGATGTTAATTAAGTAAAACATAGGGAATATACTCAATAATATTGTAATATTATTTGTAGTGCCAAGTGGGTACTTGAAATACCAGAGGGATCACTTTTAAAGTGTATTATTGTCCTACCAATATGGTATACACCTGATACAAAATAATATTAAATGTAAGCTGTAATTGAAAAATATAATTTAATGTCACATAAAAATATTAAATAGTACTTAAAATCAGTCTTCACAAGTAGCAAGGAAGGAAAATCTTTGAGTATGTAATGCTTCTACACTCAGACTTTTTATGTTAGCCAAATAATATTCAAAATAAAAGGATAAGGAAAAGTTCTAAAAGAAGGCAACAAGAGCAACAATAATAGAAAAGATAATAGAAAGAAAAATAGTAATGCTCCTATTGGTAATCAGATGTCAACATCTTTTATTTTATTTTTTAACATATGAAAATTTATTTATCTCTTAATTACCATATTTTTACTCTTATATTTTATTGTTCTATTACAGTTGTCCCCATTTTTCCCCCATTGTCAACATTTTTAGGAAGATAAAAATATCCCCTTTGGCAGGCTACAAGCAACTTGTTTCCCAAAATAGAGGCCAGTATTAACCTTGAGGCCAAACAAGTTCTTTATTTCCAATAATGCCATTAATATTTCTTTTATTAGATGCAAGCACTTTTTCTAAGCATATGGAACACTGACTAGCAAAGGATGCTAAACAAACCATTTTTTTCATAAATCACCTGGATAAATAATCAGAAAGTTTGAAGCCTGATTTAAATAATTGTTCAGTATAGTTGACATTGATCTTTCTCAAGGATAATGGTAGAGCATTAAACTTTTTCTGTGACATAGGCATGGGCTTCCTAATATGCAATATCAAGTTTCCTGTGCTTGTGAGACAGCCAAGAAGTAACAAGCTCAGCAGCCCTGCCCCATATGATCTTGCCAGGCACAGCTAGCAGTACCAAGATAATCCCATCATCAAGGGTAAACACGGCACCCATACATGAAGGGACAAACTGCCATTCTAGGTCACAAGGAGAAGAGTAGAAAGATAAATTTTTCCTATAGAAGCCTTGGGTTTCCAGATGTCAAAGACGCTCTCAGGCTTCCTCCGCCAGAAAGCTTCAACACAATACTACATAAATGACAATTTATGCCACATAGAACTATAGATCATAGGCCCTGGCTCATGTGGCTCAGTGGATTGAGTGCCAGCCTTCAAACCAAAGGGTTGCTGGTTCAATTCCCAGTCAAGGCATGTGCCTGGATTTCAAGCCAGGTCTCCAGTCAGGTCTGTAGCTGGAGACAGGTGAAAGGCAGCCATACATTGATGTTTCTCTCCCTTTCTTCCTCCCTCCCTTTGCTTCTCTCTAAAAATAATTAATAAAATATTTTTTAAAAAATCAAATAAAAAATACTGCATTTAAAAAAGAAAAGTTCAGGTCATTAATGTAAAAAGTTAGCTTCCCCTGGAGGCCCTAAACTTTTGTAGCACTTTACTTCAGTATCTTGGCTTTTTTAATCTGTACCTGCATCCATATTGAATCAGCATCTGCTCCCATCACATGATCCAGGTACAGACACATCAGGTTGAGCAGATTGTATCTCCTCATCTGGCCTGGCATTATGCTAATAGACAATAGGCATTGTCTATTATGCTGTGGCTGGAACATGATACCTAGTTGAAAAACAGCTCTCATGTATGCCAGGAGGCTCTTTGTTCCACTGGATGCCCCTGCTGTTTGGGATCCTCCAAAAGTTTAGGGACTTAGGCCTCATTCTCATTGCCCTTTTCAAGACAAATGGCAGATCACAGATCACACGCAGCAGGTGTTATTCAGCTCAACATTTCTGCCTCCCCATATAAACACACCTCTGCCTGCCTGCCTGTCTGCCTCATTCAGAATCAACCAAGGAGGCTTAGTAGTTATGGGTGTGTGCCCTGTGTTTTGGAGCATTTGGGTGTATACTTAGCTTCAAATATATATATATTGTGTGTGTGTGTATTTTTATATTTTAAAATTTATATATATATATATAAATATATATATAATTATAATATTTATATATATATATATATATAAATCTTATTGTGAGATTTATCATGAGAGTTCTTGGCAACCTGGTTGAAATAGCATTTAATAGCCAGACTCAAGGGTTCAAAGGACTGCAAGGAATCACAGGCACAAGGTGTCTGCTCTGATATCTGATCCCAGGATGTAAAAGAAGATAGAATAAAGATTTCATAGTCAAAAGTTAATCACAACAACCTCCTTTTGTTCTCCCTAAGGAATTGTAAACAGTACTCAGACCTCTTAAAACAAGGATATACAGTATAAAAAAATGCCTTACTTAAATTTTCTGAACTCCATTGACTGCACATACTCAATGTATTCATTTACCACTGAAAAATAATATTACATTTTTTAAAAGATAGCATCATCATTATAATTTCCTGATGAGCTGGTTATATTTGAGTGATAGATCAGTTTTTAAGCCAAAAGATAAATAGCATTAGGATAAACTGACTTCACCTCTTATTGTAAATATCTTTCTCCATCAATCCTCATCTATGTAAAAACACTTTAGTCAGCCATGGAATCATCATGTGTTAATTCTTTACATTCTAAATGCTCTTGCATTGGCATAAACCACTACCGATTCATAATTGAATATGCTAAACTCTAGTCTGACTGCAAATTATTAACCTAGGTCTCTTTATGATATAGATTACAAGATCTCAAAGTTTTTTTAGAATGCCAACAGGAATGAAGGTTGCTTTTCTTTTTCAGTAATTTTTGAGTCAATGAATGGTTCCCAGCATTCTAGCTATTTCTTAAAAATAAGTAGCTGAATAGTACAGAGATGGTGTTAAGAGCCTTATTCAAGTTTCATGACTCTTTTCACACCTCTCATAGGGCTTCACACATGAATGTTCTCTTCACATTCTCCTCAAGACACCATTGTGTAAAGGACTGTAGTCTTGTTGCCTCTTCCATACATGGGCCCATTTCTGGAAGAAGCATGACTATAAAGGCTACAGAATGACCCTAGAGGAATGAAGAGGATAGAGAGATTCCTGAATTGGTTAGGAGTATGAACAAGATACTCTCCACAGTACCTTCCAACTTTAAAATTCTGCTATTCTAAAACTAAGTAAATGTTAGATTAGCGAAGTGTCTTTTTGGGGCCCATGCATGAGATAACTAAGAAGACCTTCTCCAATGCTGGTGCACTGAATACTCTCTGAATGACTACAGCTTCTTCATTTTCTCCAAAGCAGTTCAGCATAGCCATGTACAGACTCACCTCCTTTCTTTTTCCCCACTGAAGCCAAGCCCTCCACCTTTGGCCAGGAAAAAGATGTTGTAATAATACCACATGCCAGCTTGGATCTTTCCGTTAGTGTCCTGAAGTCCACTTTGCCTTTGAGCTTTTGGTCAACAATTAAAATCCAGTCATTTTTTAGATTATGTCTCTGGGAATATTGCAAACCAATACCTTGATGCTCATTTATTGAGTTTTGTTAATGTTCCAGGCATTGTTAAAGGTGACATCAGGCCCTGCCCTCAAATAACTCTGAGGCAAGTATAAGATGTTGTAACCATGGGAAAACCAGGAATATAAATAAATATGAAATTTATATTGACTCAAGTGATTCAGGACAGTTATTTTAAATAGAAAAATCTTTGAAAAATGTCTAGAATTTCAACAACTGGTAAAAGGAGAGAGACAATGGAAATGGCTATTGAATAGAAAGAAGTTCATAGACTAAAAGAACAAAGTCAACCAAAAAGAAGAAGTAAAAATGTATAGGCTGCATTCTGAGCAGAGCAAAGGATATAATGGAACCCAGGTACGCTGGTGGCAAGGGATACAGTGAATAATGGTTTGTAAATGCAAAAGAAAGGTGAATTTTGGATACCTTAGCCACCAACCTAATGAGTTTAGACCCTATTCTTCCAGCAATGGCAAGTCACTGAAGAAGACTAAGCAAGAAAGTGAGGTGTTCAAGATAATTCCAGGCACTTTATGGAAAGGTGATTTGGCAGTATGGGTGGTAAACAGGAGTCACTGAGATCTGAAATATTTTTCCACTAGGCTTTTCCACCTCAACTTTCAGCCCACTTACTTGCTCCCCTACGCCTCCATTCATTTTTTTTTTTTTTTTTTTTTTTTTTTTTTTTTTT